>JAVSBS010013904.1:0-34358 GCA_033124195.1 Coracias cyanogaster
CGTTCTCACACTCTCCGCGGTTCCAGGGTATGTACTTACTTCATTGTAATCCAAAGAGGAATCGTTACAGAGTGCACAGATTGTTGCAAGTTCCACAAGGCCATCATACTGGCTACATTTAATAAGTTTGTCATCTTTGTGCCTTTCCAAAGGAAGAAAACAGGGAGATTTAAGTTAGTTATTTAGTATTAGCATCTCACCTCCTCCTTTCTTTAACCCCTTTATTGTGTTTCCATTTAGTACAATGCCTGTTAGTTACGGACTTGGAACTACGGCACCAGAAAGTGTTGAGAAAGGCAGGTTTGATCAAAGGTGAGTTCTGAAGTTTAGATCAAAGAGTTGTGAACACAATGACAAGATTCTCAGTGACATCACTACGTGAATTACAAAACTCTTTTTCCTCCAGTGACAGTCATACAGCAATGTAGAAGAGAAGTAAAGAGCTCAGCGGAGAGGAACATGAAAGCAGTATTAGTGTAAGTGCAGGACTTGGAGAGGAGTTCCAAGTAGGAGAGGGGGGTTGTTGGATACCTTAGTTTAGCTTCCTTAGTGAATATTCTGCAGATTCACTGCCATGCATGAAATGCATGCAGGTATAAAAGCAGATTTGGCCTCCTTAATGTCTGAAAAAATTAACCTGTACTATATGTGAACCTCCTAAATCAATAAAAAGCCAAGTCATTTCACAATGCAAATTCCACTGGAAAATAAATACTATTTTCTAGTAAATAATCTTTTCTAGTTTCTAAACTTGGAAAGAAACACTCTTTTCCAGTAGTCAATAGAGACTTAATGATGAATATCTGAAGTCTTTAGGTAGAGTGAAGGTACATTTTCCTAAAGTAATGCATCATTTGGACATCACAAATAAGGAGCAGCTTCTCTGCTTTCACATTTCGAAACAGTAAATTAATTCATTTTCTGGAACATTAGCATACTTCTAGAGTAAGCACAAAAGAACCAAGACAGTGTTCAATAGAGTTATTTTTCACTCCTACCAAAATTAGCAAGACATAATTCATAACATCTTTCATTAAAGCTCTCCAGGAGGGGTAAAAAAGCCTGGTGGTAGAAAGACATGGATCACTACTCCATAAAAATTCAGAACATAGACTATGACACGTCCAACTACATAAGCTTTTGTTCGGGCTCTTGTAGTACTGCAAACAAATTCCAGTGTTGTATAACACAGCATGGGGAAAAAAAAAGCATCTTAAGAAAACAAGTGTGTTTTAAAATTTCATTTTGCATATAATTCTACAGCCAGAAGCAGTGACTTTAAACTCTCAACTCTTTAAGCTTCCCAGCAGCTCCCGGTTTGTCACCTCATCTAGCACAGCCAATACTTCCCATTTTCACCGGTTCTGAACTGGAAGAAAAGCAGCATATATGAATATCCTTAACTTGTAATACCAGGGGGCAGGGATTTTTCCCCCCTCGCCTGTGTGTTCCTTATCAGTTTCTGAAGAATGGCAAGTACACATGAAGTCCAAGTTGCTGGGGTCAATTCTGGATAAAGTTGTGGGTTTTTTTCCTTAAAACTTCAGGTTTTTCTATTAGCTGGAGTTGAACTCATTTGAAGGTCAAATGCAACCTGCTAGCTTCTGCTGCGGTTCTTAATTATTGCTCTATGCTTTCAGTTTGCAAGTAAGCAAGTGCTGAGACCCGACAAACCAGCTCCCAACCGTTTAACAATCTCCTAAGATCCCTGGGAATCAGTCAGTACAAAATATAAGTTTTTCAGTAAGAAATATTTGTAATTATGAGTGCATCCTTGGGGAAAGTTATGGATCAAACACTCTAAGACTAAGTGAGTTAATATAAATCAGTAATTTTTTCAATGTTTATGAATTAGAGAGCTGCCTGTATAGCTGTGGAAAAGAATAGTATCTGAAGTACACCAAAGAAACATCTGTCCAGATGTCCAGGTCCTGCTCCGGGGCAGTGCAATGGACCTGATTGTCTCTTAAGGTCACCATCAATCTGTTTGCAGTGACATTTGCAATCCAAGGTGCAGTCAGTCACCTTACTCAAAATCCTTACAAAGCTACCAATTTAAAAAAAAGCTGTCCGTGAAAGCAGAAATCAATCAGCCCTAAAGGTCTGAGAATTTAGCTGTTTGTTTCCTTATGCCCCAATAACAACCTTTCAGCGGTAACCTCCCTTTCACAGAATGTTCTTTATGTACGTGAACGCAGTGCGATTAACGTGCTTCTTCACATTTCCCCAGTTCCAGCAAGTGAAAATAGAACTTTCACATACATTGCTGACTGTCTTATTACACTCAACACCTGCCACCACACTATATTTTATTATTTTGTTTATCTAGAACTCTTGCAAGACCAGCTACGGCATAATAGCTGGATGCTTTACAAGGCAAGGTGACATTCTAGATCTAAGTAAATGCTGTCTCCTGAAATGAAAGCATAGCTTTGAAGCAAAAGAGAATCGGGGAATTAAAATTTTTCGCTGCTGAGAACACCGTGGTCTTAACTGCTATGAAAATTAAACAGAGATAATCACTACTGAGATCAGTGAAGATTGCATGGAGTCAGAGGCATGCCTGTGAAACTTGAGATGTTCACAATAACTGAATCTTAAATCTACTTCAGACATAGAATTCTACTCTGCAAGTAAAACTGAAGTGATAATATTAAAAGCACATTAAAGACTGGCCACGTAGAAGGAGCTGTAACAATCCAGTAAGAGGCTCTTCTAGAAGAACCGTAAAAATTCCAAATATTGCCAGGATAACCACCTATCCCACTAGTAGTGACTTGCAACTGATAAAGTAAACCAAACATATCCTTCCTTTCCTATAAGGGAGTGGGTTTAACATCAGCTGGGCGTAATAGTAAAGGCTGAGATGAACACATCTATTCAAGTACAGATACAGTGAGTCCAATGAACTACTGAGGGTAGGGGACAGGTATTTACAGTAAATTGGAGGATTTAAGAATTAACTTCAACACATTCATAAGATGCTTTAGAAAAAAAAAAAATCTTCAGATCTATGCCATTTTAAAATGTAAACTTCATTTTGAAGCACTGACATAGTGAACGTCAGCCCAGTAACATTTCAGTAAAATAAACTATCTCAACCTACTCCTAATTTATTTTTAGATTATCAAAGGAATATTGCAATATTGGAGGCTGTATTAATTAAGTTTCCTGAAGGTTTACTTTTCTAGAATTTCACTTCCGTTTACTGTTAGTTACTTCCCCCCCAGCCCTTCAGTGTGCATTCTCGCTGGTTGGGCTTTCATTTATTATGACTACTGAGTATTACATGCATCCCTTTTCAAGCCTAAAGTCAGTCAATGCATAAACAGACCAATATTTAACTTCAACAGAACACTTACACTTCTCCCATGGGAGCATATGTTGAACCAGTTACAGTAAATTCATTCAGGGAGCAGCTATCTCCTTCTACTCTGTCCAGGATAAACATCTGAAAGGAGAGTTAGAAGTGTTACTACCTTTGAATGATAATTAATGCAAGAGATCTAAGCAGGCCTTAAGCAAGCAGGTAAGAGAGGCAAGCTCAAGTCAAATAATCGAACTAGACAGAACCAGATAGAATATTCTGCACTTTAATCCCATATCTGTTTGAACAGCTCCCTACACTGAAGCACGAAGTACAGACAACAGCATTTCACAGACTCACAATGGTTGGAAAGGACCTTTAAGATCATCAAGTCCAACCATAAAGCACTTCTGCTTAATGGATGTCATTTGAAAACTGAATTATGGCACATTAAAGAGATGAAAAACACAAACTACGTACACTTCAGCTATGAAGGCTACTCACGTAGCCACCTGCCAATCCTGACTCTACCCAAGCTCTTCCTGGGCTTCAGGCTTGTAAATTATCTCACATCTATGCTTGAAGTGGTGGCTCCAATCAAAAGCAGGATAGGGCAGCTTGGAACCTGACAATACTTACTGAAGTAAAAATAAGAGCATCTCTAAACAGGAGAAGCTTCTAGATCTAAGAGGTGAGCTTTTAGGCTAGGACCAGTTTCCCTTAATACCAACCACTACATGCGAGTGTTTCCTGTCCTGGTTTTCTAGTTGTAAGTGACTTTACCATCCGTGGTGGCTTAAGAAACATTCAGGCAGCTCAAGTGTTCTTCTAGCACAGGCTGAAATGTTACTTTCAAATAAAGACACCAACTGGAAGGGTGCAGTTGTACCCTGTAAGACACCCGCATCTCAATCTTTCCTTTGGTTCTGTTTCCTTTCTAGGAGAGCTACAGGCACAACCACAGCTGGGAAGATGGAGATAGAAAACAGAGTGTCCGAAGCTGTCATACTCTTAAGACTTGCTGGAGTGGTAGTAGAGAAGAAAAATAATTTCTCACTAATTGATAGTGCACCATCATGGAACTTCTTACCCGTTGGTTAGTCTAAGCCATTTTGCCATTTTATCCATGTCTTACTTTCCCCTGATGTGTTACCTTATGTTTTAGACAAGCATCCTCACAAAACACACCCTAATCATTCTGCACCCATGTTTGGAGACTCTATAATCTTCAAAGTGATGAAAAAAAAAATCAAAAAGCTATACAATCTGATCAATTAAAAGCCCACAAAGCAGAGTAGGTGGATTCTCAGAGGGATATACCACAGGAAGACATTAAACAATCCCTCAAGTCTCCTCCTAAAGCAGCCTAATTTCTGACTGAAATGGTGTAATACAGGATTCCTTTGGACACTCAGGAATTACTACTTAGCATAAAAACTAAAACTACAAGGGGAATTACTGTTGTAAACCAGTCTTAAAAAGCTAAGCAATCTCTCTACTTAGAGTGAAACCAAGAATAAGCGTATTGTTTACAGTATTAGGACTTTGCTACGGTTTGCAAAATCTTGCAATTAAGGTTATTCTGTAGCTGTCAGAGGTTAACAAGGAACCAAGTAAGTTGTACGGCACAAGATCTAAACCATTTAGACCTCTACCAGGACTACAGCATTTTGAGCTTTTAAAGAAACAGAACTTAAATGGCAAGTTAACCAGGAAGCCTTCTGCTTTTGGCATCTGCATGATGAAAAAATCCCTGCAAAGCCTAGGGCAGTTATGCAACTCTACTGCAAGTAACCTCCTCTGGAATACTGATGAGCAGCTGCTTTATGTCTCTTAGGTATAAATACTACAATACTTAAGGAAGTAGAACAAGTCAACCACCAGTTAGAAAGAAAGAACCATCAATCACCTGAGAACAAAGCGCTCAAGGTTTACAAACTTCTGCCACTGGTGTGCAGTACTCAACATTTACACTTTTGGAATTCTAACCCAATGTAACGGCTCTGAATGTTTGATGTCATAGGACTTGCTATGGCACTGAACATCAGTTCTGAAACAGAAGAATTTAATGTTTTCTCCATAAAATTCCTACACAGAATATCAAGTATATGGGAAGCACAGAACTAGCAACTAGCCTTAGGTTAAGTGCCTAGCTATAAAAATATCAAATTAATCAACACTAGAAAGAATATTGGGAGGGAAGGAAGAGGGGAGAACATAACTTAGGCTTACCTAAAAACAGGCCGTACACTGAAGATGACGCTGGCAACGCTGGTGACAGGGCCACCTGCACCTCCAGGTTGCCAGATTAGTCATCCAGTACGGCACATGAAAACACTACAGCAATCTACATCAGACCAGCGAGAGCTACTGAAGATAAGATAAAACCAGATAAAGGTGGAACCATTCAGTAACAAAAATACCTTGGACTACCTAAGTTACTGTAGTTTCTCCACCATCGTCACCTGGCTAAATTAAAGAGGCAAGCACTTTACACACACCCTGCTTCTACAGTGTAACCATCCTACTTCTCTGAAATGGAATAAATCATCCTACATAACTACTGGTAGACTGAACGGCTTACAGACAAGTCAATGGAAAGCTGCTTGCAAACAACTTGCTCTTCCATCAAGTGCTGGTACAGCTATTTTTGGCCATGACTAAATAAGGGAAGAGATAAAAAGCCTTAAACACTACCCAGTGGAAAACTGAATTCAAAGTGGAAGATTATCTTAGGAAAATAAAGCAAGATTTTGATGATATGAGAACCAAAAGACTTGCGATCAAAAGAATTCAGGCAACGCTGACTATTCAGAGTGGCTGAGGAGAAAAATCAAAATAGAAGCAGCTAGTTTGACATACCCTGCAGACTGACATCTGATTCGTGGTCAGAGTACCGGTCTTGTCAGAACAAATAACTGAGGTGCAACCCAAGGTTTCCACAGAGGGAAGACTTCTAACAATAGCATTCTTCTTGGCCATCCTCCGGGTTCCAAGAGCCAAGCAGGTGGTAATGACAGCAGGCAGACCCTCGGGAATAGCAGCAACAGCAAGAGCAACAGCAATTTTAAAGTAATATATAGCACCTCGAATCCAGGAGCCACCGTGAACTGGATCATTGAAGTGGCCAATGTTTATTATCCAAACAGCAATGCAGATAAGCGAGATGACTTTCGACAGCTGCTCTCCAAACTCATCCAGTTTCTGTTGGAGTGGGGTTCTCTCTTGTTCAGTGGCCACCATCTCATCACGAATTTTGCCGATTTCAGTGTTTACTCCTGTTGCAATAACCACTCCCATGGCTTTACCAGCAGCAATATTAGTACCCTAATATAAATAAAGAAAATGGAAGAGAAAACTTGTAATCAATCTATAGACGGGGTTTGATGGTGGGTTTTTGGTTTGGTGGTTTGTTCTTTTAAATTTCAGAAAAACCACCTTATACAAGTCCAGACTGTGTTTCAGCTAGGATACAAAAAAAGGTGAAGAGAATTAAATTCCCCAATATCTGTAAGAGAATACACCAGCATAGAATTTCTGCTTACAGAATGGGTTCAGAATGAATCAGTATTGATCTATTACGAGCAGCACAGTCAAACCCAGCTGCTGAGCAGGCAGTATGTACTCCAACTGGAATATTAAATGTGGTTTTCCTTTTATTAGGATTGATTTTGCCAGATTTAATATTATTTATTATGAGTAATTTATGTGTTCTGTGGGGCTCCCTGTGTCAACATAGCTAACATGAGAAAGAACAGTCATGAATGTCTACAAAAAGTCTTCCAACAGTAAAAGAATTGTTATTTTTTTATCTGAAAGGCATCAATGCTTGCTTTATACAAGTACAAATAAATTGTTTTGTTCCTATACAGAAAGCCAGTTTTCAATTTTAGCCACAACACCACAATTCGTGTACACACTCTTAAAAACTACTCCTTTAGAAAAGCAGCGTAGAAGCACTTTAACAGTGCACGTGCTCCAGCCTTCAAGACTTTCTTGTGAAGGCTAAAAATAAGTTTCCTCACAAACTGGTTTCAACAAGCATTTTCCCTGAGGACAGCTTTTATTAAGTTACTTCTAATTTTTAATTCATTTAGTTCGCCATACATGGAGGCATGCATAAAGATGCGTATAGTGAATACAGCAGAAGTCATACAGCTTTTAGGTGAAGACTTGAGGTTCTGCATGCTTTTGTTTATCAGCACTATTTTATAAGAGTTTTGAAAATTTCAAAACAAGCAACTTACAGAAAAAAGCATGTTCTTCTTGTCTTGGTTTACAGCACGAGGATCAGGCACAGGGTCAGTGTGCTTAATAACAGACACAGATTCACCTAAAATAAAGATATTAAGGCTTAAGAAGAGATTATACATGCATCATCTTGAGTCCTGTAGGGAGTCAAAAAGTTATAAATTTTTTAATTGTCAAATAGCTTTCCTCAATTTTATTAAATAGCTTAAGTGAAACAGGAACTAATTTCAGCTGACCAAAACATTTGAATGGCTAGCTTTTAATGAAAATAGGAAAGGATTTAAGTGAGCATTTTATATAATTAGAATTAATGAGGCTAACACCATGTCTTTTAAGGAAGATGAAAACTGGCCCAATTAGCAGCTGGTACTCCTCTCCTCCATTTGATGTAGCAAGATCTATGGCACGCACTAGATATTGCCTGTGCTTCTCAAGCAATATTGAGCATTTCTGTTCTCTGTGTGCTGGAAGAGCTATGTTCTCATTTCAATAATGAGAGGTCACCACAGTTACGCATCTGTGATGATATGCACCAGTTGCAGGGCAGACCTTTGTTTTATTTATTTTTTTTTTAAGTGTCATGAAGCCATCTGTTAGTTAGCTGCTTTAGTTGGAAGTCTTCAGAGAACTCTTCCATAAAAACCTTAAATAAATCAATAAAAAGGTTTATTTTTCTGTACAAACGATGTTAATTACTACATCAGATTTCACAAGGTGGTTAACTCAGGGACTGAAGCTAAGAGCACACTACTTTTTGTAAGCTCAAGAGAGCCAAAGCTTCCTGCTCTTAAAAGCTTTGTTAAGCAGCATCTTCAGTTATTAGTTAGGAGGCTCAAGCATTGACTTAAAATAGGCTGAAAAAAGAAATGGTTTTATTTTTTAAAAAAATCATTCTGTTATTTAAATAAAGGGAAGGAATTATTCCCTTTATATGAGCTTCCAGTGGGTTTCTTCTACTTATTTCAGTTCTGATAACTTGATGAACAGAGTGCCTACGTTTTCTCAAAACATAAGTAGGCTTAATCAGCTCTGTGCTCTTCAGGATCGGTGCTGAGAAACTTCGGGGTCTGTTTCAAGACAGATTTGAGGATCAAAAATAGGTTTCTTATGAACACTTTTTTAAAATCCAGAGCTAGTTAACATTAATTTATGCTACCAAAACAGTCAGTCAGACCTTCAGGTTCCAGCTGAGGGAAAACTGTTACGCACGCTTGGTTGATTCCCAGCTTCTTTCCTATAGTCAGAAGTACTGCTACTTTGCTTTGTTTTCAACAAATCCGACCAGTGCTCTAAATATAGCTCCTGCACTTCAGAGAGGGCACCAGAAAACACATGAATATGCACGCGCAGAGTTTCAGCAAATAAGGCTTTAGTGTACTGAGACTGTAGTAACAGCAGTTTAAAAGCTGCCTGTATTTCAAAAGTTATTCTCCCTTGCAAGAGAAAGTGGATAACTGTTACAGGAGATATTCAGTGAGATTTCCCTACATCCATATCTGAGCAGTAACAAGATGTTCAAACTTAGAAGGCTGCGTGAACTAGAATGGAAATACTTAATTTTTTTTATTTTAGTTTCCCACAAGTCTGTATCTCTAGCGGGGAGAAAGAGCAAAAACACATTACAAGTCTCAGTAAGAATGTTCATCCCACTAACGTGAACGTGTAAAGCCAATGATGAAGAAACGCGTTCAGCCACTCTGAGGGTTGTTACTGGACCAGAAATTTACTGCACTTGAATGAAACATGGTACTTGAATAGCTACAGGCTTGTTGCTAACTGATTATCTAAACAAATTGTCAAAAGGTAATTTGTATTATGTACATAATCATCCAAAATTCACAAAAAATATACCTGTGAGAATCGACTGGTCTACTCTTAGAGTTGTAGATTTGATAGAAGTAATTCTTATATCAGCAGGAACCTTGTCTCCAACTACAAAGAAATGAACAAGACAAAGTCAGAATTTAGTTGTTTGAGAGATTTCTAACCAAGTGTACTATGATCTCTGTCAGTCAGGAAAAACAGTTTTCAAGTAACTCGTTGAGACGACTAAGATCACAAAAGCAGTAATAAGCTGTTGGTAGTTTGCAATACTCCTCTTTGCTGAGTATCCAGTGTACTTCAAGACCTCTAGCCCTACCTAACCTCAAAGAAAAGTTGTAAATCACTGGATTGTTTTGTAATCACATGAGGACCATTTGACAGCAAAAGGAAAACATTCTCAAGAGAAAGATACCCATTTCAGAATACAGCTTTTATGAACAACTAAAACCCGTAGCTAAGGTGAAGCAAGTTTCCTTTTCAGAACAAGTGTCCAGGAAAGTTTTCTGGTTGTTTTCTCTATGGCCAAAGTCAGTGTTCTGCTCCCCAACAATCCACATTCACTTACTTAGAAACAAAAAGAAGTTGTATTCTCCTTTGGCACCAGTTCTGAGGAGAATATGCTTCTGCTGATCTGCTCTTTTGATGTTATACTTTGAATACTGTCAGACGTCCAGAGTTGGAAGTTAATTTCGGATCATCTCCTAGCTGCACCTTCAGCAATGCAACTCTGTTAAACGCACCACAACCCACATCCCACTTTGAACTGCCACAGAACTCTATACTATATCTTGTCTTATCTATTTCTACCTTGCAGAAGCCAACACTGGAAGAAAACCAAACCAACCAACCCTCAAACAAATAAAAAATCCTCTGCTAGCAAGTGTTTGTGACACCAAGGCAGCAGACGACACAAGTTAACAGCACATTCCTAAAGATGGCAGAGAGTAAAGAAGTCACTTGCCAGAGAGGGGCCACTTGAGCTTCAGCATCTCTACCACCCAAAATTAATTCTTCCACCTTCCTACTTTCTCTGATCTAGATTTTCGTAGTTCTCACAAAAAGAGCCAACGCTACACCATTTTGTGACTACTGCAAATAAATGGCTGCATGCAAATTAACCTGCTAAAGCATATTAATGAGAGTCGCATATCTGACTCATAGGAGGGGGTTCTACACTCAGTACGTCAATACCGCTAACGAAGACGTATAATCAACCATCCCCAATGTTCAGTGCTGTGAGTATTCAAAGGTCAGCTTCCTTCTTATTATAAAATAATGCAAAGAAACAAAGAAGGGAGAATAACTAGCTAGAAAGAGCTCATCTTCAGTAGATGGGCTCTGTGTCCCTGCAGTAAAATTAAAACAAGCTGCAATTCCTGCAGGAACTGCTTATGCAACTAACAGCAATAATGCACATTAACAAATAATACCATTAAAAACTCTGCAGCAGTGTCACAGCCTTAGAACATACAACTGCTCACACAGGAAAACAATGGAACAAAATACGGAAGAGGAGAATTAAGTGCTATCTCAAATGTTAAATAAACTTCATTTTTTAAGGGCGATGAAACCCCAACTATTAAAATTGTAGACCTAGATGTGTGGTTTTGTAAGCATACATATATGAAGGGATTCAACAAATAGCCACAAATTCCCTTTTTGTATCGTTACAGCATGTGAAAACTAATTTAAGCCACAATGCCCTTGAGCAGCAAGAGAAAATAGCATTAGACAAATGGCGACTTAGTCCAAAAATGGCAAAACTATTCCATATGCTCTCCTGATGTCGCGAGGAGGGTTAGATGCAGACATATAGCAGCAGCTGGTTTCCAGATATCGCCGAACAACAGGCTAATACCTCAGTGCAATGTGGTATTGCGCCCGTCAATCCACATCAACATTTCTGAAGTACTTAGAGCAGCTGGAAAACTTCAGCCAATTCAAATACACTGCTGCCCTGGACAACGCTTAAAGTCATTGCTCCACAATGCAAAAAAGAAGCTATTTTTAAAAGTAAATATTAAAAAAAAATAAAATCTTAAAACATTCAAGTAACTGGACAGAACACACAGCAAAGTTCACAACTCATTTTCCAACCTGCTTCTTCTGAGTAGTTCTAAGCTGTTCAAATTCAAACATAATATTCAGAAGATCTCAAATACTAGGAGAGATCCCTGCTCTAGACTATTGATATTTGAGCATCAGTATTGCCATGAGAACTGCTACTAGCATCACCAATTGACAGAATCACCAGAACTGAAGTGTTACATTTATTACGATGCTGCAGCTTTCTAAATTTCTCTCAACAATTTAAGATAAGACCCATTATTCACTCATCATCTCCCTTTGAGAAGGCTGTAGTAAAATATTCAAGGCATTTCCAACAAGCAGGAATCTGTACATCAGGGTCAGTTACAGAACTATTTTAAGCAGCTCTTTGCAAAATAACTGCCAGAACACCAAGTCATTTATAGTCTTGAATATACTTTTATGAGCATAACTGAAACTGAATATAGATAGGAAATCATCCTATGATAGATAGGAACTCACAGGAAATGTTTAGTGAGCTGTCTAGTGCAGATCTCATCTACAAGTAGAAAGCTTTTTTCCATATACTTTAACACAAGAAAGAAATTGGCGAGTTTTTAGGGGGCTTTAAATTCAATTACATTTCAGTCCACAGAACAAGTAAAAGTATTATCTAAGGCTTGAAAGGCAACAAGAAATTAGGCGAATACATGTGTGTGTTGCTCAGTACAGAGCTGCTACACCCTAAATGGGTATTATCCCATAGTTCTATGTCTAAAATAAACCAGTTGCCAAAGCGTTTTCATCCATTACTTTAACCAAAGTTTTTAATCTTAAGTAGTCATTTGTTTTCTACAACTCTGAAAAAAAAAAAAATCAAATAAGCCGTTTTCAAAAATTGCTCAGATAAATGTTCTTCAAGGATAGTTTAGGCAACTACTTAACTACTGCTTAAAATAGCCTTTCTAACTATAAAATTGACTGCTTCTTGGAAGAACTAGAGCAGGAACTGCTTCAAACCATTACAGCTTTATTCATGTTTGTGTTGTGGAGTCGGTATTCATGCACAGAAGACTAAAATTTTAGGATTTTAATACTGAACAGATACTCCTTTTACTTTACCAGTTTCCAAGATACATTTAAGTTTAGAATTCTGTCCTAATATGTTTGAGACACTCACTGGGAGACCTCTACAGCCAAAATGTGCTATCAGTGTGCTGCAGGCTACATCCGCCTGTGGTTTAAGCAGCCCAGGAAGACGGGCAGAAGTGATGGGACACATCTCCTATAAACAGTGAAGCTGGAGGGAAAATAAACTATTAAAGCTGTGAGGTTTTCAGTCCCAATTATATATTTTCAGCTACATCTGGGTATCAAGAAAGATCTTCACACTATAACAGGATCATATTTATCTGGCAAGTCTCAAGTGATATTCTAGATATTCTTATCAAGATTGTTGGTGATGGTAGGGTCAGAAAGCAATACTAATTTTACCCCCCAAAAGCTACTATGATATACAAGAGTCCTCAAAACTACGACTTTAAATGTGTACTTTGAACATCCGTGTCAGCTCTTATTGCCTCTGATCCCTCCCACAACTGAAGAGTTGCTAAGAGGAGCTTTACAGACAGGTACATTATAAAAAAAAAGTGAATTTACGCTAATGTGAGTGTTACAAAAACAATTTGCCTCCTTAGAAGAGAAAACAAACTGTTTGCAAAAAGCCCATCTAAGTGACCACAGTCAAATGATTTTTCCTGTAGAAGTCAAAATGGTTGTTCATATACAACACATACCTAACACTTTCTTATTTATGTTTATCATTAACCAAAGCCAGTGTTGACCCATATCTGCTATCAGCAGGTTGAAACTGGACTTTTGCAATAAAGATTATCAGTACAGCTCTAAATTACTCTGCTACTTCTTGTCTGACTTTGTTAAATTTTTTTCTTTTAGGCAAGTTCTGAAGAACCAGGATTCTATTTCAACATACAGCTGAACAATTTGAGAACACCAACAACAGTTCCTAAAAGTGGTTAAAAACACCCCCAAAACACTTTCATAAAACACTACAGAGAGAGGACAAACCCAAACAAAACAAAAGGATAAAATTGTGTCATTTGCCCCCTTAAGTGTCTTAACAGATTAAGGTTCTTTGTTCACAAATTCCATGTATTTTTATTTTTAAGATACTACGGTCTTTCTGTCCATTGTAAGGTTGTTCTAATTTCATGAAGCTATGGTAGAAATATTATCAAATTCAGCAGATACAACCCACCACACTTATTGAAACATCTCTGATTCAACATACACTATGCATGGAGTTTTACTATCAAAAGGGAAAAGGTGTATTAAACCTTTTGCCATAAAACATTGCTAGCAACTATTTTTTTAACGATTTCAACATTACATAGTATTGTGGGCGGTTATTTAAACCACTTTTCCTCATGAGATCTTTAGCCTCTTAAAGAGTCAGTATTTCCAAAGTTCCCTCTCTTGCCCTGGAGTAAGTTTTTTATCCTCTAAATTAGAGGACACACCTTTGTGTCTGTATTTACTAATAAACTGAGGCAACTGAAAACTCACTACACGAAGTACAGGTATCACCTTAAGGTTTAAGAATTGAAATGAGTAGGCTTAAAGTAACACATATTGGATGCTACATCTTTTGATCAAGCAAAACTGAGTCAGTAACAGTTAAAACTCACACCTGGACAGAACAGGCTGTTTCTATTTGGAAGTACAGCTGTTGCAACACTATTGGTTTTTCTATTAAACTTCCTTAACAGGAGCTCAGCGGAGCTCCTCTTCCCCCCTTGCATGCATACAGTCTAGTCTTCCTATTGTCTGGGTTTCCTTAGACCATCAGAAACTTAAAACCTGTTACTACGGAAGAAAAGTTAAGTATTTAACACTTCCTGAATAGGGTATAATAAAACACTACCAAAAATCAGCAGCTCTACAAAACAGGAAGGTTATTGAGTCCATCTACACTTTCATACAAGGCCAAGAGTGTCAAATTGTCAAAATTAGAAGAGCGACGATGAAATATTGTAAGTCTGAGTTTCCACTCCAAACCAGCAAGATTTTCCAACAAGACAAAGATCATAATAACACTGGTCCATTCAGTTTTAACCAAACTCGTAAAACAGCGTTTGCTTTTACCGCCAAGATGACAGAACAATACAAAAACTTATACATACTGCATTACCAATGAAAACAAACAAACAAAAAAAGACAGAAAAAGCTCAGCTTTCTGGAAGCAAAATATTGTAAGGTGAGAACTGAGGGTTATAGAGAGAAAAAAACTGGTATACTGTATTAAACGTACACAAGACTTGAATTAATTCTATTTTATTTCCTCTTGTTGTATAGAAATGTGCTTCCAAGTGTCACTCTTCTGAAGAGGGCACCAGAACATTAAACAAGATGTGCCAAAGGTCATGTACCCTGCCTGTAAATCTGCAGTTAATGCTAATCTGAGTTTGCCCAGCTTCAGATTTTAATTAATCGATCTATATTTCTATCGCTGTCTTCTAGATAGAAAACTCTTAGGATGGGCCTATAAAAATATCTAATAGCAGAATGAACAAAGCTAAGCTTCAACTTTTGCCAGATCAGGTAGAGAACAGTGGCATCTTCACACCAAAGTCCTGTTACCAGTTAGGCTGTATTTGGGTAACGCAAGAACAAAGAGTAAGAATTTTGAGGTGCAGCACAGCTCCAAGTGCAAGTTTTCTTTAGCCTCTAAAAAATACTTCTTTTACCAGGATGATATGGTATTAACAGAACATTATCTCGATGTTCAAGTATTTTGCTGAGTACTGTTTGTGCTTATAACAAACCCCCGCTGCTGTATCTGTTCTAATCAGAGTATAGAACATCAGATATGTTCTGAATTCAAATAATTAAAACAGAATTAGTTTCACTATTTTTACTTAACAGTTTGGCAACTATGGAGGAAAATGCTGCAAGAATTGGAAAAAAAATTAAGATGAGTTTCATAAGTTTTGAAAAGTTATGAAAAGTTGTGTTGCAAGTGACTCAAGTTTAGGCTGTGCCCTGACTTGAACCTCACATAACCCCAGACTCCAGTGGAGTATGGAATGGAGTTTGGATTGTGTCTAGTTATCTCCAAACTGCCTCTGCTTTTGGTTTGACAGCCAAAATGCTCTTAGATTTATGCACTACTCATGCACATATTTATTAACCACTAATCTTACTTCCATAGTTCTGGTTCCAAAGCAGTACTTTATAGAAAAAGCAAAATATGTGCTTCATCTTTAAATGCCAAACAACAACTTGCATTCCTATCTTTTCATTTCCTTCCCCCCACCCCATCTCAATACTTTTCAAAAAAGTAAACTTGCACCTCTAGCACCCAGTCTGAAAACCAGTTATTTTCATAACAAATCTAGTTATTAGAAAAATAACACAAGCACAAGGACTCAGATGTTTTGGAGTAAGATCTGCAACATCGATGTTTGTTGCATATCAGGGAGAACCTGTAGCTCTTCCCAATCTTCCTCACCCTCAGATTTATCTTGCCTTAATGATAATGCATTTATGCTTTAGTAAGAGTCTTGAAGTGCTCTGCAGATAGAATTAAAAGCCTTGCAAAGTAGTTCTTGCATACTTTATGTCAGGTATACACTTAAAACTAAGTCTTCTGGAATACATATTAATAAGCAACAGCTTCTGGGAACCCCGTGTGTATTTTTAAGCTGTTGAGTACTTACAGATATAATAACAGATGACAAGAATCATCATTCAGCACTTCAGGGAAAAGAGGAACTGGTGTGACTGCAGTTTGGTCACTTACAGATTACAACTAATGAACCTTCATTTATTAAATCACAGACAGTCAGATGTGCTGTATCCAACACAGAGCATTTTACACAGGAAAATACGATGGGAGTGAACAAAGCTAATGTCTGTTCCCAAAAGTGCTTCATTAAAAATAAATTATTTGCCACCAGTTTATTCCAATTTGTCAGACGGGGCTTCATAAAAAAAAAAACTTAGGAACTATGGCCGTGCAGGTTTAAATTTCTCTTTAAAATGTTACTTTAACCAAGGCAAAACCTCAACTGAAACAAAAGACATCTTTAATCTATAAGGATAGCCACGGGTTACAAGTTTAGAGCACATCCTCTGATAAATGTAAGCTGTTATAGCAGTGCGATAATCCATTTTAAGACAGGCAAACTGAAAAGCCATTTGCAGGCAGCATCTGGATTTCTTTCAATTCATCAATTCCAAGAAACAAACACTGTAGCTTAGTAACCCTTAGACACTACACTTCTGAAAGCCATGCCCACCAGAGGTCTGCAAGCAGATCTAAGGGATGTATCCCAGACCTGTAACCCCAAGCTCATCCCAGAGAGCTCCTGTTGATTGTACAGTAGCCTTCCCATCATCCCTGCTTGAGTGATACAGAAGAAAGTCTTCCCAATGTACCCAGTTAAGAAATCATGTCTGCACAGTCTGAGCAAACATGGACTGCAGTGTCTGGTAGTACACCTGCAAAATTTTAGTGTAGCGCTTCTGTTGAATTTCTTACTGGCATAAAGACCAGTAATTGCTCCTCAGGAGTTCTGCAGTATCTGTACGCACGCCAATCCCCCCAGAGACACGTAAGACAGCAGGTTATCTACCACTTGAGGGATAATCTAATTCAGGTTATTCCATTTGTACTGCAAGGCGACAATGCAGACCTGCAGTTTCCCCCTATTACTTCAAGTCAAATAAACCAGCATCTGTTTCCTCTGCTGACAAATCAATTAAAGAGAATATCTTCCAGGTGCTTTATTTTAGATGGCCACAAGGCAGACCGAACAGCCTACATAATGAATGCAGTCCAACTCTACAAACAGCCTAAGGAGCCAGAATAAAAAGTACCAATATAAACCATTATTGCACTGTCTCTGGGTTATGCTAAGCCAACCAGGGATCTTTAATGTGTTCAAAACTACTGAAAATGCCAAATGATTTTGGGAATGGTTCAACGCTACTCATTCTCAGGGAACTCTTTCAACACAGAGAGGCAAATAAATTCCCTCATTTCCTCCAAAAGGCAATGGCAATACCAATCTTCCAGTTCCCACAACAAAGTGTTATCTCTGTGTAAGACCCACGTGTATCTACCTCAAAATAACAAAGCATTAAGTACAACCATTTTATAATCAAAGATCTGTAGAAAGTTGTTCAGAATTAGGTATCAGCACAGGGGAGAAGCCCATCACCTGGTTATTTATGCCACTCGGTTCAAAGATATTTGCCTGGACGCCCAAATGTGATTGGCACTTTGCCCGGAATTTCATACCCAGATATGTATCCTAGTATGAAGTGCTCTGTCACTTCCCTACATGGTCATCTTTTTGCAAAGACCATGTCAAAGGCCATCGCAGTCCTCTTATGCCTGAGGCACAGGCATGCACACAGTCTCTCTCACCTCCAGGTCTTGACACTAATGCTGGTACACAGTGTATTGCTCTTCTCCTACTTGCTCAGTAGCTTTCCCGAGTTTGATTACAATTAAAATGTCATCATTGTCTATCTACAAGTTAGAATGTATTGTTTCAGTATCAGAGTTCGTATTACACCAAAGCACTTCTGTATTAAACATCCACATCACTTACACATAGTCACCCTCACTTGAAGCTGCAGTTGATTATATTTGCTGATAAAGGAAAAACATGAGTGTGCTTAAGACTAGCTTGAGACTGTTTAAGTGCCAAGCTTAAACCCACCAGTTTAAGTGAGTATTTTAACCAGCATGAGCTTCTAGTCAGTCACCAAGTTAGACCACCTATCTTAAAGGACAATCATAAAAGCTGGATAATTTGTTTCTCTATGTGAGCATACTAGATTTTAAAGTTTGCCCTTCTGGGGAAAAAAAAAAAAAAAAAAAAAATCAGTTCTACACATTAGACTATCAGACATTGTTCTACAAGCAGCTTTCAAAGTCATGCAATGGCAACCCTAAGAAAAATAAGATCCTATGTTTGTTAGCCTAATGTTAGAGGTATGCTAGTCAGCAGCTTGTTTCCAAATCATGTCTTTCCTTCAGACACAGGCCTTTTAAAGAGATGGCACAAGGAATTCCTTTTATTGACACCAACACCATACAGCAAGGTAGGTAAAAGACCACACACCTCCCAGGTGTTTCACATAAAACTTCAGCTTAGTCTTCTTCTGTAAGATGGAAATGTAATCTCTACCTCTTCCAAAATAGCAAAGAATCAAGCAGAAATTTTTTATGTGCTCTAGACACATGGCAGAGCAGTAAAACTGAGCATTCTTCTCTAGTGTGATACCCTAAACCAGTAAAAGATTCATAGTCATCAACTAGCAATTCTACCAATACTGCTTTAAAGCACCAAAAAAACCCATGACCCCAATGTATTCCTATGACAAACTGCTTCCAAAACTACCATTCTATTGCTGACATTTAAAAACAAGATAACGATTTGGACTAGACATCTACTGCAGAACCTGGAATTTATACAGCTGTTTGCCTCAAAACGACACAGAAAACGTCAGCTGCCGAAACAAAATCTCACTGCACAACTCAGATTCGATCGTACAGCGCAGCAATAGTGAGTCAAACCAGCAGAGCAAGTGACGAGGTATCATCATTCACCCTTTATTTCAGCTATCAGCACTTTGTCTTTGTGCTTGTTCTTCGCCAACAGATGCTTAGAGGAAACTAGCTTCAGCCTTCGGGAGATTCACGCTCTGAAGTACCCCAGCCAGGGCTGCTGTAGCTGAATCATCCTATGCACAAAACGGAGGCTTGAGATAGGGCTCAGCAAACGTTGAAGTTTCCCAAGGAATGAAAGCTGGGCAGAGAGCCAACACCAACTTCATTTTGAGTGCATACTCTCTCTGCCTGCTAATTAAAATAGGAGGCTTGTCAAGTTTAAGGGTATATATTTATCTCCTCTTGAGACAGCTACCACTTCTAAAAGCAAAGTGACACTAGTGGAAAGAAAGTTTGATGTACACCCTAAATTGTTCCCAAAGGAACAATCACTCAGTTGATAATGACCTACAAAAAAAATCACTCCTGACACTTAATAAGAACTACCTCGTTCTATCTGGGAAGGAATAGGAAACACTAAAGTCATGGACAAGTCCAGTTTAGAGAAAAAGTTACTGGTATGGCATTATCACCAAAATGAGTTATAGCTGTAAGTATACAATATTCTCATTTTTGCACTCCTTCCTAATAAAGAGACACCTTGGAGGGCAAATCTAAGTTATTAGAAAGCTCGAGGCAAAAGTCCAAGCTTTTAAGGCCAGTACTTCAAATGCTTACACCGGAGAAACAGGAAGCTCTACTTGGTACAATTATCTCTATCTGTGGTCTCCTTCACAGCAATAGGCAACCGAAGCAGAGAAGAATTATGGAAAATGAGAAAACAATGATGTCACATGGCAGTCATACTAGCTGAGAGGACAGCAGAAGTCATTTATGAAGAGAAGTTGAAAGACACTGCTACTACAAGTGTAAGAGTCGGAAAAAAACCTTAGATAAAAGACAGAGCCTGACTGAAGAAAAACCAACCAACTCTGTATTCTAGAACCTAAGGAGGACTGAACACATTTCCAAGCAAGGAAAAGGGCATTTTGCAACAAAAACCAGACAAGTTATAAGATGCTCTGAAACCACACTTTAGAAAATAAGATTTTCAAGTCATGACAAGTGTTAAAACCCGTACTCTAATTAAGATGCTTTGCTTTTAGACCTACCAATTAAACTAAGCGGCAATTTGAAAAACAATCCCCTCTGTGCAAATGTAATTACAGATGAACTGAGGCAAGACTGTTCATAAGTGAAGCATATACTTATGCATCTTTGAAAACTCCCCCCGGGGCTTCAAATCATTAAGACAAGGCCCCCACAACAAATTTACATAATACATAAACGAGACACTTACCTGCCACTTCTACAATATCACCTGGGACAATGTCTCTTGCTTTAATCCTTTGTACACTTTTTCGGTCTTGTCGATACACTTTGCCCATTTCCGGTTCATATTCTTTAAGAGCTTCAATAGCATTTTCAGCATTTCTTTCCTAAAAGACAGCACAAAAAAGTGTCATTTTAAAAGCCCTCAAGGAAAAATATGTAAGTCAGATCTGATTTTTCAAATGCATTATCATGTGAATACTCCTAACTCGGTTCAGCTACATTTATTAATACAGAAAACTGTGACCCCTCCGCTTGTGAGGCTGCTGACTGGAAATCATTACAACACAATTCGGATATTAGCGGGCATTTAGAACCTCTAAGTTGTTTATTCAAACGCTGCAGCACTTCCCATCAAGAATATCTACCACATCTTGTTACAGGGAGGTCACGCTTGCGGATGCTTTCTGACAAAGCACTAAGCAGAATTAGGTCTTGTGGATATTGCCTTGTCTTGGCCGTACTTTACATCTGGAGCAGCTTAGACTCAGAGTGGAGTGGACTGAATTTCACTTACCAATAGAAATTAAGGTTCAAGCAAAGACAAAACTCAAACAGCACATGATCAACTTTGTTTCAGCAAATCAAGTCACACGGAAAATTAAAGCATACGGACTAGAAACTTCCTTAGAGGCTCTCAACAGTTTACAAACTTAGTTGAATCCCGACACACGACAACCTTTTCATTTCCACGAACACTAGCACAACAGCCTTCCTAGCTTAAGTGCCGTTCTCTCAGCTCAGCTAAGCGCTACCAGAGATTGGTACTAACATTTGTGGTGCCACCTAGATAAAGGACAACAGAAGAAACCAACATTTTATCAGTACTCATTCTCTACCTCTTGGAAAAGGAACTTTTTTTCCATTTTCCAGCCTATTGACAAGTACAGACATCATATAGTCCTGATGATTACAAATAATGGGAAGGGTGCACATAGTTTTTTAGAACGTCTGCCCTTCAAATAGATAGCAGCCGTTCCAGATAATAAAAGCTTCCTCCTATATGTATCAAAGCAGAGATCTAATCTTCAGAAATTGAAAGGCTGAGGTACCACATACTCCCACATAACGCAGCTGGAAATCAGTATTACAAAAACTACCTTGAAGGACTAACATTTATGTGCCACAGCTCAGCATCTGGTAGTGTGGACACACGAGCACAGACCTATAAAGCTGTAATTAATACTAGCCTCATATTCCACTCTCTTATTCTGCTCCTCGGCACAATAACGCTGACATTGCTTTTCTGTGGATTAACTACGCGTTAACCTTAGACAAAACCATAAAGGTACAAAAGAAAGTCCCACAAATAGAAGGTTAAACAAAAACTTTTCCTTCAAAAATGAGAATTAAGAAAGAATTGAACATGCTTCAGCTACAACAGCCAGCTCAGTGTGTCAGACTATCGTTTTGTTCCTGGTTTGCTTGAAGTTACAGTAGTTAAAGCATCTTGCCAACCACTGAAGTAGAAGCAGATAGCACTTTGGGAAAGGCACATGAGAGCATAGGCTGAGAAGGGCTGAGCTAAGGCAATGACTCAGTTGCTCACATCTAGTACCTGTAGAAACAGATACACTTATGGGTGGAGACTATGTACTGTGACTTATTTTCCGTGCCCATTAAAACAAAAGAATGAGTCATTTAACCTGTACAGCAATTCTGTTTCACAATTAAGTTCACTGCATGCAGATATTCAGAGAGAGGTATTCTTTGCACACTACAGTGTACACAGCTACACCAACAATCTCCACAACTATACAGATAGCTTCACCTGACATCTCATGCTTAACATTACTACATGTAGGATTGTAACTCAAAGTTTCAAGTTAAATATTAATTCTCGCACAATTATTTTATGAAGATTTGAACAGAAAAATCCCACTGAAAGCGGCAACGCTCCAAGCCCTTGACTGACATTACCTCTTCCCTCCATACCACTCTAGCAGTTGTGCAGCAGGCTGGGCACTGCTAAAAACTGAATTTTTCGAGGGTTAGACCAGCCAGTTTACTTGGGCTAGAACAAAGCAGAGTACAGGAATTTGCAGCAATGCCACTACTGGTGGCTTCCTGTGTGTAGGCTCCTCTGTAACATGTTTTAACCTGTTAACAGAGCTCCTCTTCTTAATTCTCCTTGTTATTTCAGACAGGCTTGCCTTTTTTTTTAAGCATGAAATCTAACATGCTAAGATAGCAAGTAATTACATCATGCTAACACCATCCCTTAAAAAAAAAAACAAAACAACTTCAACAACAACCTTATAAAGAACTTGAATTACCCTAAAAATCCCAGAATATTTTATCTGCAGAAAAACAATTCTAATAAAGCATGCCCTGTCCAAAGTGATCAAATTAGTAAACTAAAGTTGTATGAACACTTTTGGTTTGGCACCTCAAAAAGTGTCAGAATATGCTACAGATATTCCTGCTGACATAATTTATAAGAAGCCATCTAATTCATCTCACAGATTGTAATGTAGGAAAAATGTCATGGTATTCAGAAGAAACTTCTGCCTTTTGACAGGCTTTAGACGTACACTGAAGTGTATACTGCAGCCTTTAGATGTACACTTAATAGGTACTACAGTAACTGAATAGGAAGAATTAATACTGTATTAATGTACTAAAAGACAGCTTTTGTCTCAAGAGGAAACAGAAAAGAAACTAGATTACAGGTGTTCCATCCTTTGTTAGTTGGGACAACCTCCTCCCCCTTTTTTTTTTTTTTGCAAAGCAATCCAACTGATTGTTTCTTAGCTTTGCAATATTTGATTTCACTCCTGAATTCAGGCCTTCATTCTGGACTGTCTAGTCGGTGTGTTCATCAGTGTGTGGTCAAACACCGATGGGCACTCTGCCTTTTTGGCAACACTGCTAAAGCTTTCATTCTACTTTTAAGTCAACAATTTCTATCCAGAAGTTTTATGGTATGTTGACTCTCAGGAATCTAAAGTTAGCAACACATTTTACTTGTATTGCATGAAGCATCTGACACTACACTGCTCAGTCCTTGCTCTTAAGCAAAAACCCCAAAACATTTGCTATTTGATGCTGTAAAAATATCGGCATACCTGCCACACTCCCACAATTGCATTGGCTACCAATATAAGTAAGATTACAAAAGGCTCTACAAATGCTGTGATTGTTTCTTCACCTTCTTCAAACCAGGCCAGGACCTACAAGAGAAACACAATGACTTAAATCACTGATTTACAGACACCTTGCAAACTTCAGACCAGGTAAGTTTCAGCTTGAAGTTCAACTGCTTAAAGTTGAGCAATTTTGGAAATCCCTCAATCTTCCAAGGTGTAGTTTTGCAGTTCATGAATGAGTTGGCAATACGCAATGGAAAAAGGAGAAAAAGAATCTTTACTAAAGCAGTACAAAGTTCATTTGCAAGGCTGCTCTTCTTTTAAAGGAGCAAGCTATTTATTTGGCAAACACATTGCTGCTTTTGCTTCACAAATGAAAGCAGAAGTTGTGATAGCTACAGGAACGTAAAGTTAAAAAAAAATTTCATTACTATATAAAATAGGATGCAGACAAATTAATTTGATTACTTACAATATTAAAACTTTATCAGAATTGGAATTTTAACCAAGTTCATTGTTCCTTACCAATAACTTACACAAGTGAGAACAACTCTACACGTTTTCAGTGAGTAGATGTGAAAATATAAGTAGTTTCTAATTGAAGCATCTAAGTGAATTGTACATTTACATCTGAAGTTGAATTCCAAGCTGAGCTGCTGATAAAACTGGATTTTTAAAAGTAAATCAACTTGAGGACTTCAGAGAAGACTCCACAAAGATTTTTTTTTAATTCATTTGCTTTAGAATTACACTCTAGTTTTAGGCTTCTGCCATTCACTTGACTTGAACAGGTATGGGTGAGGGCCTCTGTAGAGTTCTGTAGTTCCTGAAGAAAAGTCAAGCTAACATGACCAGAGAGGAAGAGCTTTTTCATCAGCATGTTGAGCAACAGGAAGCCTGGAAAGTGACAGTAAATAGGAACAACGTGTTGAGATAATTAGGGCTGGTAGTCAGGCAACAGCACTCTGAATCACTAGAAGACTGCAGCAAGCAAACCGTTACTAAAGTACACGCCATAATTCCACCAACATGCTGCTCAGAGCTATTGCTCAATTGTGAGACGCTCCAGGATGTTCAAAGGAAGGAGCAGCAGCACAAAAGCCTCAAGCCGAAAACAGACTGTCAGGCAAATCCAATGCAACAACAAATTTTTATTACAAAAGGATAAACTTATATGATCCAAGTTATGATTAACTGAAACATTCCAACTGGCAACACAACGTCTTGAGGGTCTTTGTAATCCCTCTGGAGAAGATGTTTAGTTAGGATCTCTTATGCGCTCTACATCTTGGTAATTCTTCCCTCCTCCCACACCAGTAACCTCCAACCCCCAGTAACAACTTCTGCCGTTTGACCTGCTGGAACAGCACACAATCTACACTGCAGTCTTCACAAATTACCCCTTGTGTCATGGACAGCTTTCTCTCTACACCAACCCTGTTGCCTCCCGTGGAGCTACAGAAAAGGCTAATGGTCCATTTCCAGTTTTCTTAGCATATACAAGGTGTCACGCTGCCATCAGAAAAGCTGCTTAGTATCTGTTTGTTCTCTCCCTTTCTTTACTGGAATTCTGTTTTGCTTCCAACAAAGCAAATAAAGGCAATCATTTTGTAATGTTCTTAACAGAGCAGGCACCTACAAGGTTAACTGGAATAAACCACCTGCTTTACACAATGCTACACCGTAATCCGTTCAGATTGCAGACTATGTTTGTTGTAAAATAACACTGAGAAAGCCTACAACTTTAAGAGGTAAGGAAGGTAGATACACGGACAGCAAGATCCGAGTATGTCAAGGAGAACCAAAATTAAGTTTTCAAGGGATCTTTTCTTTCAATAAGCCATTATTTCAGAAAGGGCAGGTGAACTCAGGTTAGAGATCCTGACAGTATCAATCTGATGTTTTACATCTTCACTGTTGAGGGGTTTTTTGGCAAAACTCTCAATCTGTGACCAGATTTAAATGACGCATCTGGTTAATCCTGGAAGCCAGTAACACACATTTCTCCCAAAAAAAGCTTCCATACAATTACTAACAGTGGAACAATCTAAACTCTAGTTTTAGAACATTTTAGTAAATATAGACATACAAATAACAGAAGATGTCATGAGTCCTTGTTTTTGTTACAGCAAACTACAGTTATATTAACACTCCAGCTAGGACGCTTGTGATACCCAACAAATATTGCTGTAACACATCAAGTTTATTTGGCAGTAGCCTTAAGTAAAAACAAAACTACAGTAAAAAGCAAAGAGAAAGCAGAACAGGAATATAAGTATTTAACAGGGTGTTTTTAGTAACAACAGATCATAGGCTGAAGCCTGGTAGAGACTAGACAATTCCTGTCCAAGGCATTGAGTCCTTGTCAAAAAGTTTCCACTAGCACACTTTAAGAGCCTGGAGAGATTTACAATGAGAGATCTTTTATTTGACTACTACTCGGAAGGGCCCCACCATATTTCAGCCCTAATCACTTTAAGACTCACATGCAGAACAGCTTAATTTCCAGGTCATTGATCTTCAATGTACTGTTCAGGCAGTATGGTCAATAACTAAAGTTACCATGTACTTAAGAAGCTTAAAAGAGTAGGAAAAAAGAGTAAGATAATTGCTCAAGAGAAATGCAAGTCTGAAAATATAAGGGAAATTAATAGCAAGACATAAAAGTCCCATATCAACAGCCAACATAAGCAGCTTAAAGGACAACTTTCATTCAGCATATTTGCTTTAGGGCTGCTAGAGCTATGGCTTGCAGAAGCCTATTTTAGTCAAAGCCTAATGGAGTGGACCTGCAGGACACTAAGCTGAAAAATACACAATGACAGGCAAACAGCACTCAGTTTTCATCACTCAGTAAAAAGGGAGCAGAGTTACAATGCAGAAGTCAGCCAGCAATGAGGTGACTGCTGATGAAAACAGCCAGAAGAACAGAAATGTCTTTACAGCTTTTTGCATTTCTCCAAGCTAAGTAACTCTGTATGGTCAGGTAGATCATGGAGCCAAGTTGTCTCTGATTAATATTTATCATTAGGTAACAAACCAGAATTAAAGAATGGAAGCTTGAAGACAGAACTCTGTTGCCCAGCAGGCTGTACCTGCTTACCACTAACAGAGGAAAAGCAAACAGTTTGTTGTCAGCAACCTAACAAGGTTTCTTGTTTGTTTTTCATTTTGACAATAGAAACTCAGAAGCAAGCTGGGAGAACAAGATCTCATCCCAACAGAAAGAAACCCTGGCCTAATTAAAGCAGGTCATGCAAAAGTATGGACTACTCTTAAGAGAGCTTTCTTCTCAGCGGATACTGTGAATTATATTTAGCATATTTTGGATAGAGTACTAACCACTGCTCAGAAAAACCTTTTAGTGATTTCTCTTTTTAATACAAATTAGCTTAAAATTAAGCAGAAGCAAACTATTTTATGATATTTGTTCCATGTAACTTATATTGAACACCAGGAAATACTAAAGAAAAACCTCCCAATTTTAGTTTTATCACTCAGTAGAAATTTTTATTTGCTACTCAAGGTGAAAGGAGTGAAAACAAACAAACAAAACCAACCCCAATAGATCTTAACCACACAGGTAAGTACAAACTTACAATCGGTGCTACCAGTAAGATTCTTAAGCACCCAGATACACTATTCCATATTTCTAATAACAAATATATTTCTGTGTTTAGTGTAGCAATCAGGGGAAAAGAGAGATACATAGTACCCACCATTTAATTGCTACAGTAAAATGGAATCCCAGTTACTTCTCAGTTTTATCAACCCTACCCATCACTTGGGATCTTGGGTGCTACTGAGTAATCTGAGTTTAGCCAAAAGCTCCTCAGTGTAACGTTCTCCAGCATCCTTCTGTGCCACAGACTCACCACTACCAACCTTAACAGCTAGCTTTGGGGTGACCGCAGGGCAAAACCTGCAACATTTTTACTGACACATTTTACTTTCTCCAAGAAGAACTTTGCTCACCTTTTACCACAGATCGGGTTATACTCGTGCTAATTTACAGGCTATAATCATCTCTGGAGTAAATCGCAATGTATTGTTTTAAGCTAAATATGGATATCTGCTATTAGAAAACGTTCCCAGAACATTCACTTCTAAGCCAGCTTGGGACTCAAAGAAATAACTGGGGAGAGGGGGAATGCTCTTAGGATGCTTTATGAATAATGAAGTTTTTGGTAGAGTTTATAGCCTATATCTTGCCTGTATCTATATCACAGATCTGCATCTTGTAGAATAGAATTCACTGTAAGCATGATGCAAAGATCAGATCAGGTGGCTAAGCATACGTCACTTTTTAAAGTGTATATACTTTACCAAATAATTATTCTACATCAGATGCAGTTAACATCTTGGAACTCAAAGTCATTCATGCAGCAAAGAAAGCTGTTCTTTTATGTAAATACTGGAGATCGGAGTACATGCTACATAAGCAGCAAGAATTAAGAGCCACAGCTGATGGAAAATCAAATATCCTCTTATTTGCACCTCGAAAGTCAGGCTATGAAGGTCCCTGAACTGCTGAGATACACTCCACAGGGTTTTTTTCTGCACAGGCTTCACAGGTTCAACAGAAAGCAGAGACAAGGCCTGAGCCTATATGTAGATCCATTTACTCACCATCAGAAATAATTTAGATCTTTTCTCTTCAAAAGCCATACTTACAGCTTTTACTAACTAGGCACATCTGTAACAGCAGTTTCAACTTGGAATGTAGGACATTGTATCTAGAGCCAACACACAGGCGGTGTGTGACCCCTACAATGAGCCAGGGTGACACAGATTCAGCTGTTCGTCTGAGTTGTTTTACTGACACATACCTGACAGGGGCTGTGGGAGCAGAGGACACAGGAGGCACTTTGAACACACAACTTCATATTGTGTGCGAGAGGGGACGTTTCTGTGCAAAAACCTGATGCAGATCTCAGTGTTAAAGGTGCCTGTTTCTGTGTAGTCAGTTGTAATAGGAAGAATCGAATATGATTCATGATCATAACACAATCACCAGAAAAGCTTCCATGACACAAAATAATGACCTACTTATCTCAAGGTCTTCTCTCTCCTATCCAAATCCTCAACTATTTTTTTAGATTGATGATGTAGGGCTAGTAAAGGACACCAGAATTTAGGTGCTTTTAATTACACCCAATTTTTGCAGCAATACATTCTTTATATCAACATACTCAACGGTTCTTTACTGCTGCTACAAAAGTCTCTAAGGTGCTTTCATCAAGAAAGTGTTAAAACCTAAGAAAAAGGCAACAGATGATCATCTTCTGAGCAAAGAAAAAGCCAGAAACAAATACAAAGGAGAAGTGCTTTTAAAGTACCGAAATTATGTCTAGGTTTTTTTCCTTTTACATTTCATCAAAAAAGAAAATCTTTACTACTAGCACCAATTTATAGTGGGTATCCATAACTCTTAAATAGGAGGCAGAGAAGGCAGAGCAGTAGCCCAAGGTCATACATATGCCATGCCAGAAGCGGAGAACTCAGATCTATCCCAGACTCCATCAGACTATAGTCTCCTCTTAATTAGATAGGAAAATAAAGCACACTGAAAAAAGAAACCAAATCCAGTTAATAATCAAGTTTTCAACAAGAGCTTGGCAGTGTATGTTCTATGACCTCTGTCAGTCTGGTATCGCTTACACAGATTCAGCAATGAAAGCTTCAAGTTTGGTGAATCTGATTTTTCACTTACTTGGTTATTATAAAAACAAATAATGTACTTTAGCATGGAAGACTAATGAACTTCTGGACTGTCATTTATCTCAGGAGATGAAAGAAGCATTCCTGACTTTTCAGGAGCAGAAATACATCCCCTTCTCACCCTCTGCAAGGGGAAAATGGGAAAAAAGAGACAAAAAAAAAAAAGCTTTTGAATGACCTGTTTATTCAGTTTTCTACAGCCTGCCTGATGTCCTCTGGAGGAAACAGAAGAGCGAGTAAAGGACATCTGTCTCCACAGTCAAGACCAACGCCACCAATCGTTACTCAGCTGGTAAGAGCACACACATACAAAACCCCAAAGCTCTGTGGAAGGGGTCAGTGTGGGGAGAGCTGAAGCCCCTCTTGGTGGAGGATCAGCAACACGGTGTATCCTGCAGTGGCCACCACAGGACAACTCTTCCCCCAGTGCACAGAACAGCCTCAGAGTACATTCTCCTCTGCCCGTCCTGATTAGCTTGCCCTTAGCTAAAGAGTCACCACAATTTCCACTCCCCGCAAGAGCTGCACCGTTGTTTTTTTTTTTTTTTTAAGTAGTTAATTACAACTCCAGGGCAAAGTCTACTATGAACTTTGACACCTACCTAAACAATTTAATGCGTTGCACACTTTTGTTTCTATTGTCCAGCTCCCCAAGACATACAGCCGTCATCTTCCCTCTCTACTTGGCCTTTACACATTATGTAAAAAGACTGCCTAATCATGCTTTTTAAAAAATAAAAATTCAGTTTAAAGTGTTCTGGTCCTTTTAATCCTGTATGCAAAGCAAGATGTCCATTTAATGACTAGGCTACTCAAAGGTCAGTTACCAAATTTGGTCAACAATGGTGCCATCACAGCCGTCATCATTCTTGTCACTGTCAAAAGCAACAACTGTCACCTTGCTATTATCAGGAAGGGAAGGCAACTGGAATATTCGCCATGTAAATTCTATTTACAGTCTGCACTGCGTCCAAAAATGTCTTCCAATGATTATACATTGAGCTTGATAACGATTAACTCAAAGGCAAGAAGGATGTCCAGTTAAATGCTTACTTACTCAAGGTTACTTTTCAAAGCCAACAAAAGCATTGGGAAATCCCACTGCAAATAAGCAAACTGGGCTGAATGAGAAACACTTTTAGAAATACCTGCCTAGTGTAGTTACGTACGTATGACTCATGCAAGTGAAAGATTCCCTGAGATTTTGCTTTCCAGCATACAGAAACCTCTTCACAAGGCAACTCATTTAAGAGACAGCAATTTACTTCACATCTTATGCTTCTACCTTTTGAGAAAAGAAAACCTGCAGTATGTACAGTTCCTATACACTGGAGTATCCATTATCCTACGATACAGAATAAAAAAAACTAATACTTACAAAAGATATGCAAGCTGCCAGCAACAAAATTCTAACTAGTAAGTCTTCAAATTGTTCAATCACAAGCTCGAGCAAGGTTTTTCCTGCAATATGGAACAAAGCCATGGAGTTATGCACATTTAAAAAAATATATATTATCAACAAGAATTAGGAGATTTCATGAATATGCTTACCTTCCTCAGCTGGTAACTCTGTCAGTGGAAGATTTTTCCAGGAAGCATGTCAAAGAAAAGAAATCATTGGAGAAACACATTAGAGCATTATAAGGAATCCCCCAGATATTGCTCCTGAATTGCACACTTAGCTGGCTTGGATTTGACAGACATACTGAAAGCCCCATTAAGGTGTATCTTTTCATTACAGCATCTCAACAGACCCGATAGTTTTGCATTTTAAGACACATACAGGTTAGCCAGAATATGCTAAGGATTATAATTCAGCCAAGTCATCACTCCAGCCAGTTTGGGACTTCTGCTGTTGCTGCACACAAAGGGTCAAAGGCTCAAAATGCTTTGCAATGCTTCTGACAAAGGTTTTCCTTCACATTCACTTAAAAAAAAAAACCGAAACCAACAAACTTGGTTCAAAATCTTTCCTTAATTTTAAGGATATTTTATTGTTTCTGCTCTCCCTTTCATTTCCCCGTAACAAGATTTAGTAATTCAAGAAGCACAAAAGCAGTTTTAACGCTAAAAAAACCCCTCACCGTATAACCTTCTCATAGCTTTTCATTTTTACACAACTGCACGGCAGTTCCAAAGAGACTAGGAAGGCCAAGCAATAAGGATTTTAAAAAAAGACACATCATATGGGCTGAATTATGTGCCCCGACTCGGGAGAATGGAAAATACGGGACAGAAAGGCACCGAAAAGCAGGGAAAAATGAAGGTCAAGACGGACGAAAAAAAATTTAAAAACCAACAACCCACAGCGCTTCATTTCAGAATGGAAGAAGATTTCCCACCGTTAAGGTGGAAGGAAACGGAGGTGACATCCTCCTTCCCACAGCAGCCCTGTGAGCTCGGGCTATGAAAGAAACCCACGAGGTGGAGTTCAAGTCAGCCATCTTCTCTCCCTCGCTCCTATTCCGGGTCCTGCAAAGAGATGCCGGCTTTGCAAATACACACACGCGTTAGGCCTTGACGCGGGGCCCCGGGAAGGATGAGCGGAAAGAAAGGAAGGGGCGGAAAAGGGAGCAGAGAGGGGGGAGATGGCGAGTGCCAGCGACAGCATCCCCGGGAGGGAGGCGAGGGGCCGCTTCACCTACCGTTGGAGCCCCATTTCTCCTTCAGCTTCTTGACTTGCTCCAGGCTGAGCCCGGTGCTTTCGTTGACGCCGAAATAAGCCAAAACTTCCTCCACAGTCTTTGTGTGCGCGTTCTCCATGGCTGGGGCAGGCAGCAGCAAATGGTGCCGTGCCTCGCCTCTTCTTCTTCCTCCTCCTCCTCCTCAGCGGCGGCGAGCCCCCTCCTCAGCCCCTCGCTCTCTCCTCCACCACCCCCGTGCTATCACCATAGACCCCCTCCCGCAACAGAGAGGAGCCCCCGAGCCCACCTCAGCGCCTCGCTCTTCCCGAAGGAGGCAGGAGGGGGAGGAAAAAAATATAATTTTAAAAAAAAAAGTGGGGAAAAAAAAATACGGGAAAGCGGCCACAAAAAAAAAAAAAAAGCCCCCGCCCCCCTCCCACCCCACACGCCCTCCGAGGGAGCCGAGCCGCCTCTCCGGCGGGGATGAGCGGGGCTTCCGGCGTCCCCCGGCCCCGGGCAGGCAGCTGAGGAGGAAGGCGCGGGCCCCCGGAGCCGCGGTCGCCTCAGGGGCGCGGGAGGGCGTGCGGGGGGCTCGGCGGTGCCGGCTGCGGGGCGCGGCGGGGGCCTGCGCGGGGATGGGCCGCGTCCAGGTGGCCGAGCGGCCTCTCCGTTCGCCTCAGCAGGCTCCGAGCCGCCCCCGCGGAGGGCGATAACGGCACGCCTCGCTCCGCTCGCCTCCAGCGGCGGGGTAGGGAAGAAAAAGACGCAGCTGCCCCGCTGCCCGCCTCGCCTCGCCTCCGCCGGGAAGGGTCGGAATCGCCCCTCCCTCCCCTCTCTAGCAGCCCGATCCTTCCCTCGCCGGCCCAGGCCGCTGTTGCCGTCACGGCTGGAGCTCGCCCGGCCTCGCCGCTCGCTCCGGTCGCACACCGGCAGCGGCTGCTCTAATGTAACTTATGGGAGCTGGGCCGCCCGGGCCCCTCTCGCCGCCGCGGCATGTGGACGCCGCTCATTGGCGGGGCGGGCGGCGCGGGGCGGGGGGAAGGCGCGGCCCCGCCCGCGGCGCTGAGGCTGAGGCTGAGGCGGTGGCGGCGAAGGCGCCTGACGCGGCCCTGCGCAGCGCGGCCTCCCGCCCGCCCTCGGCTCGGAGGCGGGTGATGCGGGCCTCATGCGGCGGCGGGAGCGCTTCCGCTCCGCAGTGGGAGAGGCCCGCAGGTTGGGGTGGCCGCTTTCCCGCTCCCTCCCTCCCTCCCGTGCCCCGGCGTGAACCGCCGCGGCCGCCCCTTGTCCCGGCCTCAACCCGCGCCTGCCTGGAGGGCTGAGGGGGAGCGCGCGCGCCGGCTGAGGGGAGCTGCCCCGAGCGCGGGAAGCGCTGTCGCGATCAGGCGCCTCAGCGCTTGGGGATGGCGCGGAGCTGCCCCGCCGCAGTGTCGTGACGGGAATGCCAGCCTGCCTGTGGGGACTGCCATCGCTTCTGTCGTGACAGGAGCCTCGTCCAGCCAGAGGGTGGGTGTGGGGTTGCCCCCACGCTCTTGGGACAGGAGCCTCATACACCCAAAGGACGAGTGTGGGGCTGTCGCCACACTCCCTGTCGTGACAGGAGCCTCATCCAGCCACGCGTGCGGCAGAGGCGAGAGGGACAAGGCAGGGCCGTGTGCCTGCGTGGCGGCCCTGAGGGGGCTGGTTCCCCAGAGGGCCTGCCCCAGCTCTGCCGAGGCCTGCGCTGGCCCCGAGCAGAGTCCCCTGCACAGCTTCCCCTGTTTCCATCGCTGCTGCCCCGCCAACATGCGGGTGACACGCACGCTCAGCCCCAGCTTGCACAGAGATAACGTAAGGAGGTAGAAACTGCACACTGAGATTTCAGCAGCGTGTGTGGTGTGAGATCCCAGCTTTCCTCAGCACGGTATCTCGATAGCTGACACGGACTCGCAGACGGATATAGAATGCAGAAAACTGACGGATTGAGCCATCCCACCCAATAATTCACAGAAACTTCAATGAGCGCAATACAGAAATCGGCACCGGCTGACACTAACGACACCTGTGACACATACACAGCACACAGCAAGCAATTCAGTAAACAATACAAATGCCTTCCCTTAAAAACGCTTAGTGCCAAGCGATGTTCTTGTATATGGGGGTACAAATGTAAAAGCTGATCTCTACATGTGTGCCGGCTTACATAAATGCGGATCCTACATACAATCTGCATATCCATCGCTGTTACAAACCACCCACAGTACCACGCTCTCAGAAACTGTATGTCTGATCTGAAAGGAAAAAATCTTGGTCTTACCTCTGCGTTAGCAAAAGGAGTGACGAGAGCGGACAGCCAATATAAAACTACAGTGTTCTGGGGTATGTGTGGCCCTATATCCTTTCTAGTGAATGTACAGCTGCCCTAAAAGAGACTCCTCTGACTAGCCCGTGTCCAGACAAGGATACCCTGAGAGCATGCCTGCACTTTGCAATGCAGTTCTGAAAGAAAATTCACGAGTTGGATCTGATCATCTAGTTCAGGTATGACAATCACTTGTTCC
>JAVSBS010013904.1:34368-116909 GCA_033124195.1 Coracias cyanogaster
AAGGATTTCACATACAAGACATTTCATATGTACCTTGCCTGTATTAATTTTATCTTGCTTATCAGCAGGATTAATCAGCATGGCCAAATGTTGCTTGAATACAGTTGTTTCTCATACCACTACCTCACACATGTATAGAGACGTACTGCACATATATAGACATAACCTAATTTAGCAAGGCAGAGAATGTCAACATGTGTTGTATATAGTTTATATTATTTACTGCACATTTCTGACCTAGTTTTAATATTTCCCTTGATATTGTATGAACACATGATCCCCTCATCCCTGAAACATAACCAAAGCCACAAGGTGCACATGCATCTGAAATCAGGAGTCTTACAAAACAATGTCTTTGAAAACACACACTCGATGCCAACGAGACCACTGCGCGATTCCGGTCGCAGCCCCACCTCACCCCCTCCAAGGTTTGCAGTATCCTCTGACACAGGAATTTTCATATGCACCTCTGTCTCCAGACACCTCTGCGTACTAGACTCGGTGTCAGTCCCCTTATTGTGTGCATATGCAATACTAAAAATGACATAATTTCCATAATCATTATATACAGAATTATGGCAGCTACCTCCCTGCTACCACGTTAACACAACCTGCATTACATGTGAGCTTTTTGTAAAAAAAAACATTTACCACAGCAATGTTTCCACACAGAAGCATATTTTACTCATCTTCACACGAGAGCACCTGTAAAGGACTTGAAAGTCCTGCATTTCATTTTCTTACTATTTTTAAGTGTCATTTTTCAATGTTGTAAAAGAGCAGTACAATTAAGCATCGGTAGCAATTTTCAAAACAAACTGGTATTAGAAAGAAACCTGGGCCATATTTAATATTATCTCTCCCTGTGATATAATTCGTATGTCATTGTTGGTTTCTTTTTTGTGCTTGTTTCCAAAAAGGCTTATGGAAAATTATTTTAAGCACACCAGAACCATGGCATGTGCAATCAGAGCTTGGCAGAGTGTATAATGAAGTAGATACGGTGTCCTTTCAGTCAAAGTTGTTAACAGGCGGAAATGCTGCTAGGAAAGCTAACAGAGTTTGTGTTCTGGCGAATCCTGGGGAGCTCTCGGTGTTCTCTGGGAGTCACTAGTTCAGCTACAGTTTGACAGCACCACCTCCATTGTTTCACTCTCATCCATTAAGAATAGACGACTTGATTCTTCCCTTTTTCTCCATCTTTTGAAGACAGACCCTACATAAAATCTAGAAAGAACCCGAAAGCGTAGTCCTCTACTTGTGTTTATTTCTGTCCTGTGTTCTGTTATGGCTCAGTGAATTTTGAGAGAAGCATGACTGAATTAAGGACTGTTCTACAGGTCTTTGTCTTCTAGAGCAGAATAAACCCTGCATTTCCTTCATGATTGCTTCCCTGTCTTTCCACAATAAGTAAGCCCAATGCCAGCTGACCAGTGAGGATTTCTTTGCAGGTGATACCCTCCAAAGCATTAGAGATCTTCTGAGAGCTGCACGTGTGAAAAACATTTGCAGATACAATGCTTGGTCTAGACAGCGTAGTGCAGAATGAACCACAAATACCCATGTAGATACTGCAGAAGAAGCAGTACCTGCTAATTTTGGCATCACTTCATACCATACAGATTTAGAATTGTGAATTGAAATCAGTGTTATTTCCTGTTGCTATGCAAGGATTCATAAAGTTTTCTGTGAAATTTGTCTTGTCTCTTAAAGAAGATTATAATCTTGACCCAAATCAGAAGGATGACACCTCAGCTCTGCCTTAAGCAACGTGAGCCCATGAAAGCTTCCGGGCCAGTGATACTTCCAGCAGGTTCAGATAGCTTCACATTCTCCATCTTTAAGGAAGAAATAATTTCTTTTGCTGCTGCAAAGTGAAGTTGCACTTTGTATTTACAATGAAACCCCCTAGAGCGGTACCTTGGAAAGTGGTACCTTTCACCACGACAAAATGGGTCAGCTTTGGCCTCGATGAAATTCCACGCACGCAATGGAAGTCACACCATTCATACAATTGGCCTGCCTCTTTTTCACTGTAATATATGAGCAGAAGCAGCCAGCGCATCAGGCAGCTGCAATAAAACAGCTCCTGTAGTGCTTGCTAATTGAAGTAAATGGGAGTTTGGCCTGAGAGAAGACTGCAGGATGCTTGCCTTCAAATTGCAGTACCATTAAGTCACCCCTATTGCTGCAAAGCAGATTCGCAGCAGTTACTGGTTCTAATGTGAATTGTCTCTTGCCATACACAAAACTGTATGTTTTGTAGCTCGATTTTCAAAGAAGATTAAGAGTTTTTACTGGAGCTAAGCGCAGCGCGCAACAGCCCTACGCCAAACGCCAGTTTGTTGAGCCAATACACCTGAACGCTGACCTGCAATAGCCTTTCTATTTCAGGCCTGGATCTCTTTCAGTGGACATAGACAAAGTGATACCATTCTGCTGAACCGTGCCAAATTATGTCATGATTTTTGCAGACTGGCTAATTGCCTAATGGGCCTTAGGTTGAGACCACCAAACTCATTGCTTTTATTACCCCAGCTGATTTCAGATACACGCCTTTGTGAGTGACAAATGGAGGCATTGTTTCTTCCTCCCACGGTACTATTTTATTCCTCTTAAATTACGGTTATTAAAATGTTTCTGCCACTTGAAATCTACTAAGACAAATTTAAATACTGCAAAAGTGCTGTATCAAAGTGGAAAGGTTTTAAAACTGCCATTCTGTCATAGGATAATGCAGTTTAAATATAGTAACTGGTTTCCAGATAGCTTGCTCTTTGATTTCATGGTATTATGTCAAGGGCTTTTTTCCCCTCTCCCCCTTTAAGAAGCTTATGCTTAAACAGCAAAATGCAAAAAATACTGAGATGAAATAGTTACACAAACCCAGTAGACAAATCAGTGATAAAACATGAGCTTGAATTTTGATAAGTAAGATAATCTGAGTTTATTATGAATCATTTTTATTCCTGGGCAATATGTGTTCCTGTATCAGCAGCAGGTAGGATTTGACTTCCACGGAGACAGAGGAACGGTGAACACAAAGGGCAGCGTTGCTGCTGGGAGATTTCTAGAACTGGATCGCTGTTCCTGCACAAAGCAGCTGCCTTGGTAGAGTAAAAGAGACAGCGAGACAGATTCTGATCTCAGTGACAGTAAGAGATCACAGTTTGGCTTGGATAGATCTCTTATTTCTGTATCCTATTGATAGTCACTTGGTTTGTCACCCAAGACTCCATTAGAGTATTTGCCACAATAATCTCCATTTCTCTGTTTCTATCCCATGCTGATGTCAGTAGGAGCTCCAGAAGTATGGGAGAGAGCAACATGACATCAGAACCAGGACCCATCACACATATCTGAAAAAATAATTGATCCTTATTTGATGGGCAGGTCATTTCCCTTAAAGGGAAATCAGCTTGACTGCTATCTTAACATGCACCACAACTTCAGAAATAAAGCACTGGTTGGTGCCCTTGAGATTTGAATTCTTATCTCATCCTGACCTGAATTTTCCATCTAATTAAGGTCTAATTCTGACTAATTTGGCAGCTAGCTGCCATTTTTTTCCTTGTGTGCTTCTGGATCTCAATTTTTCTCTCTGTAGAAGCAGCTAGGGATACTACCGAGCTTGCAGGGGCCACGCACAATCTTTATAAAATGGCGGTTTGTTGTTGTAAGGCGTTATACAATTACCGCGCATTTTCTGTCTGTAACAAGTTGATGGCTAATTGGGATATTGTGGCCGTGGTCAAACTAAATAGTACTCGTCTGCAGAACTTAATAGTGCAATGAAAGTTGAATTAACTTTGCTGTGGCACCTGAGCCACCACTACCTGAGCAAAGACGTTGCTTCAGTTTTGAAGTTATTAGTCAGGAGAGCAGTAACAATGCGAAGATGGACACATAAGCATGCAACATGGCCTCATTGCTTATGGGGTTAAAACTTCGGTTAATTATTTTTAATCATTTCTTTTTATGATTCTTGAGTATGTTAGAAATGCTAACGTGGCATTTAGAGTTTCGCCTGCGCTCCCTTCAACATGTAGTGTGCACTGGTTTATATTAGCCAGGTTCAGGTGAGCTAGCCTGGTACTTAGAGGGCTAATGACAAGTCCTAGAAACTACCAGCTACAAGGTAGGGCAAAAATTACTGTAGATTAATAGTACCATTGTATCCCTCTCTAGGGACACTATAAATCCAAATTCCTTTCCTGCTTCATAGATATTTACGGGAACAGAACCAAAGTTTCATACGCTGAAAGCAAACCAGAGTGGATTGTGCTTTGCATGATCCTGTCTGGGATAGGATGGATGAAGGAAAGGATGTCCGAAAGAAGTACACCAACTGCTACACTTTTTATACTTTTGTATCAGTCTGTACATATTGATGTTTATATTCATCTGAGAGTAGCAGTGATAACCAGCGTGTAACTCAGTAATGCCAGGTTTTAATTTTTTCGCCTTCTGTTTACCCAGACTTTGTGCAGTATGACTCCTTGGTTAAAGTGAACCATCTGAATTTCCTGTTTTAAAACATTTATTTTCTTTTTTCATCTCTTGACCCCTACCAGAGGCTTTAATCAAGGAGGTAAAAACAATATATTTTTCTCTTTTTTTCAGCGTTACGCTGCTGTACAATGAACAGTTCCACCATGCAACAAGTGCCTGTCATTTCATGCACTTACCGAATCACATGAAAAGTCCCACTCTCGCTGACTTTTTGGGATTGAAAGGAAGACATCCAGATGCACTCTATGTAGGTGAGTAGCAGTAATGTGAGCTTGAACAGCTTTTCTTAGTCATGGAGATTACTTCATTTTCAGCCATTGTTTGGGATTAATGGCACATGACTACTGCTTTTATGAGACTTGTGACATTTTGTGATATGACACAAGCTGAATTTGCTTTCCCTGTTTCTTGTGGGGGATTTCCTCCAAGCTCATAGGTAACATAGTGAAGTAACACACTTCAGTTTTCAGACATTGATAAAACTACCGTATACCATCAAGCAAGCTCTTTTATTGGTTATGTGGTATATCAAATGGGATTTCCAAAATTCTATTTAATAAAAAATTATTTTATGTTGATTTTTTTTTCTCTTTCATGAAATAAAACAAAATGAGGGGTTGAAACCAAATGCTTTGCTTGGTTTACCCATTAAATTCTTCCAGTCTTAACCATCAGAAATTGGTGTCATCCACAATCCACACGGATCTTGTTTTTTAAAAGGCAGTATTTCTGTGGTAAGATTAGTGGGTGCAATTACACTGTGCCTGTCACCTTCCCCTACCTTTCTTAAGGTCTTCATGCCTGCTTCCTAACATGAGCTGTTCAGGAGAAAAAGAGAAACTGCTGATCTGCTTTCAGTCTTCATTAATGTGACTCTAACCAAATCTGAACACATTTCCCTTAGTGAACTAAATGCTGTATTGATCTTCCATGTTTCCGCTTCCTCACCTCATTTCTACCATTCAATACAACCTATGTAGGTATTTCACAAAAATGATAGCTTTTCTAAGGAGATTTAAACTCCTAAATTACCTGTGGTAGTTTTTGGTTACTCACAGAACAAAAATTCTTAGGATTAATCTGTCAGAGCTCAAGGCTTCCCATATGAGAGCTCTGGTTTTCTCTGTTGTTTATGCATCGATTTCTTATATGTCAATGGTGTGCATGTGAACTCAAATTATCCTGACCTACAATACTTGTTCTATTTCAAGATTCTCGGTTTCTAAAAGATTGTTCAACTCCTGGGAGGTTTGGTTTTGCTTTTTTTTTCCATCCAGTTCTGTTAGAAAAAGAAAACCTCTCCTGAGTCATATTTTAAAAATACTGTTAAGCTCTTAAAGCTGCTTCTGCTCCTATGTCACAAAGCATTATTGAAAAGATATTCATTTTTGCCACCTACAATTGCTCAGAGGGAGAACTTAAAGAATTCTTTCCCACTCCCATGTTGAAACTCTGCTGGCAGCGTTCTTGTTCCTAGAATTGAGCTACAATGATCTTCCCGCTATGTGCAGGTGGGACTTTTTGTAAGAACAATGCTATCAAGCTTATGATTTTACACTAATAATATTAACAAACATTAATAATAATAATAATGCTGATACCGTGTTTACTGTTACTTGATTAATAATTAGCATGTGCAACTTGTTCTAGTGAAGCATCTCAAGCATTTCATAAATTTTAATGAAAATTATATTATACAATATCCCTGAGAGAACAGTATTATCATCCCCGTTTCACAAAAAAAACGGGAGCTGAGGTTCAAAGTCACAGTCACACAGTCCATGGCAGAACTAGAAATAGAAATAGTCTCCTGGCTCCCAGTCCTGTTTCTTCTCCAGTCACCCTAAATAGTTTCTAGTGTAGTTTTGTAAGACATTTATCACATGATTTTCAGAAATCTTGTCCTCTTTGTTAAGGAAAACTAAAAAACTCAAAATAAATTAAAAAGGAGACTACCTAATTTTTAATCCAGGTTGCTGCGATGATTCTAGCTGTTTCACGGGCAATGCCACCCAAGTTTCATGAGTTAATCCTGACCCTAAATTCATCTGGAATAGATATCTCTGCCACCAGCTAACCAGCAGGCTTACTAAGATAGTCTAAATAATTTATGTATAACCAACTAGTGGGAACTAGATCTTCTGTGATTTCCCTAGATACATATTCTGCATGTATCATGTATATCCTTGCCTATTTCTGATACTCATTTGAAATTCAGTTGGGACATTTCAGAACACTTTTGTGCTCCAGCTGTATAGCTCTAAGAAAAAGCCAGCTGGAGACATAATACAGTATCTTTGAACGGGGCAAAATAACATTTTAAATCCAAGCGCATGGTAGATGAAGATTCTGAATTTTCTGTTAATGAACGGTGGATTAGAAGTAAAAACCCCATCGTTCTAATTCTAACACTGGCTCGCGTGGATAAGCATTTTGGCTCTCAGTGCCCTATATGTACAATAAAAATGATGTCGTTTAGCAATGACATTCAAAGACAGTATAGTGGTATGCAGGCAAAGAGAGATATTTGAGCTATGAGAGGAACATTAAATAAAATGAACAGTGAAATAATCTAATTTTCTTGTTTATAACACAGAAAATGTGAAAAACAGCGAGTACCAAACTGTGCTTTTTGGACACGTGTTTTAATGTTGCCTTCAATGGAGTAGTACAATGAAGCTTGCATTAAAACTCGGGTTTCCTTTTCAAGTGTCTGCAAACAGAAAGCAAAAACACGAGCAGACACTGTCCTACCTTGTTCTGACTGTAAATTCAAGAATCTGTTTCACATCTGTAGCTGAAGTGGAAGAGGACAAACTGTCTCTCTGGAGTTCATAACTTTTATCCAGAATTCATAACTGGAAAATATAGTCTGTCTCTTTTGGATAGCAACTGCTAAAAGACAATTCTTGCTCACGTCTGCTCCTCCACTGTGCCAGGAATGCTTTGGACTGTTCACTGTACTTGTTGAGACTAGCTGCGAAATTAGGGCCGGGTTGTAGCTCCAATCAGCCACGCAGGAGGTGGAGGAGGAGCACCAGGTACTCCAGGAATAATTTAGGTGCGGCAGACAGAAGTTTTGCAGCAGTCACTGAAGGAATACAGGAAGCATTGTTTCTGCCCCACTCTGGCTCAGCTGTACTGGTTGCTGCTGCCTTCATCTGGGCAGTTTATGGCAGCACTGAATTAGAACAATGCTTGTGTAGCTCTTTATACCTGTGCAGAAGGAGCGTGAAGTCCTATTGTTCCAAATCGTATCATTTTACGTGCACCTCTACCTGCCCATGCTATTTTTATCAACCCAAAAAGGCCCATCTATTCTATTCTCACAGTTACCAATGTCACCATGTTTCTTGTATCGCTGTCTTTGCATATTCCAACCCTGCACAGCGAAGTTCCTTCAGGCCTGAGCCTCGGGGCAGCATGTTGAGTTCACGTACCGTTCCCAAATGTGAACCTGATTACCTTGCACATACAAGAGTTTTCACATTTCGAATGTCACAGAAAAGACTGAGAAGAAAGACAAAGGAGAATCTCACTGAGAATGGTAAAGAGATGAATTATTCCTGGCCTGAATTCATGTAGCACCTGTTCATGACAACTGTAGGAAGGGACAAGCAGATTTGCTCTTTCCTATTTGCTGTGCAGAATGCCATGCTCTTCTGCAAAGCTGGGAGATTCCCACTGCTTAGACCGACCTTTAAAGGCAAGTACCACTTCTTGTGAAATGTCCGTGCTCACCATGCCGTGGTAGCCTGGCGGGTGTTCAGTCAAAGCCTGTGGATGCTCATCGTCCATAAAAAAACTTGGAGGATTCAGTATCCTTGTATATTGAGACAAGTTTAGGGGGGCTCTACATCGTGACACCTGTAAGGCCTCAGAATATTCAAACTGGGTATTTTATAGCCATTTTGTGCTGAAGATGATGTGCTGGAGCTATTAACAGCTTCTATTGCTTCTATGTTTCTTGGCTAACAGGAAAGGGAAAGACCTGTCTCTTTCCATGTGGCTGGGGATGTATTTGAGTTGTTGCTAAATGCTACGTCCAACTTTTGGACATTTTTTAAAGATCTCTTATCTCTGATGCATATACAATTTTTGCTTGAAAAGCTGTGGTTGCCACCCGAAACGGTGACTTTCCAGTTAATCCTTTTGTTTAATCCTGGCTGACACATACGAGATTGTTATTTGTTACTGTTTCTGTACATTTGAATTCCTTCTGAATCACCCAGAAAAGAGGCTTGAAGACTATGATAAACAGAAGCAGTGACAGGAGTTTACTTTTTTGCTGTTTTGGCTCAAAGAAGAATCAATTCAATTATTCTGACTAGGAAAGAGGCTCAGTTAAATTCATTCTCCCTTCAGTTTGGTAAGAGGACAATCTTCCTTTCCTCAGTACGATGAAACAAAAAGCAGACATTGAAGCTTTTTTTTTTTTTATGAAGGGAATATAAAAATCTCAGGCTATAAATTCACCGTGACAGTAAAAATATGTATCAGATTTTCTGATGGGTTGGCTTTGTGCCAGTCAGCAGTCTTTACGCTAGATCCTGTGTTGTCTACATGAACCTATTTTACTTCATGCTGCTATAATCTTTATACGTCTGTCCTCTCATAAGCTGAATGAATGTCATCTAGTACATTCTGTCCCGCTTGTCACAACTGCTATTGTGTGTCCACCCTGGATCCAGTACTGAAGAGAGATCCCAGGTACTTCATACATACTTCATACATCCCCTTCAAGGGGGAAGTACAGAAAATACAGATAGGAAACCAAAGTTCACGTGCTCACTTTTGGAAGGAGCTGCGTGAAACCAGTCTGCTGGAAGATGTTTTGGAAGGCCTCTTTCTTATTTCAGAGATGTTTGGGAGAGGTTTGACATTTTTATTAGTAATTGTTTATTCTTTGAGGTGTAAACCAGCTGTTGTGGCTTTCACGTGACTATGGAAGTATCTGAGATAAAACTTATAAGTAATATACTCTCAGAAACTTCTAGAAAAAGCTGAACTATACATAGAAACGCCACAATCTCAGATCTTCCCAGACCAAAAAGTAAGTAATACCTAACTGGCAAGATTGGAATGTCCGCTTTCGAAAGGCATAAAGTTTCCCCTTTTAGCTCTGGAGTTTCAGGGCTGTCCACCTGCCACTGGGCCAGAACGATGACCATTTGTTGGCTTGCAGGGCAGAGTCATTTCAGGAAAATTCCACTTGAAAGGGAGAAAGCGAACATTTTTGTGTGGTATATATTCAGTTACTTACATGACAGCTGTTTGAAGAAAGAAGCCAAGCACTTAGAGGAATGATTTTAAATAGGCAGAAATTCTCAACAAACCATTCAGCTTGCTTTTAACTGGATTCATACAGAAACAGCAAATAATTAAGGCCAAAATACATGTCATGCTGAGCTTGCGTTAGCTGGAAGGTTTGGAAATAATTAAGAGCAAAACTGTTAATACTCCATTTAAATAGCTGCTGCCTATCTGCCCAGTATGAAAGCTCAAGCTGTTGTGTTCAATCAGCTTTCAGCTGCTACTTGCCAGCAGCCTAATTCCCCAGTCTTGTCTCTGTGCTGCGCTTGTGCATTCCACTACCCCCTAAGTTGAACCCCGCTGTCCTGCTTCTGCCTGGAGATTTCTCGTGCTATTCGAACCGTCCGCACTGGGTCAGAATGTAGCCCCTGGACCTGTGCGCCGTGTGGAGTGTCCACTCAAACACGCCTGGTTTCAGTGGAGCACCACGTGGCTGAAAAGGGGAGTCAGCAGCTGCGCAGTTTAGCTCCCAGGATTAGGGCTGTGTTCATTCATACCATTCTCCGTGCATTTATGCAGTTCTGACAAGCTGTTGACCTGCAACATTTCCAGCCTTGGTCCTCTTTTTTCAAGTGACGCAGTTGAAGATGCAGAGGAAGTTGCTCATCCAAATGGCTGTTAACCTTGGTCACACTTCAGATGATCACATATCCCACTTTTCCTAAATCTCTTTGCATGTGTTTCAGGTTCAACACATTGGCTAATCACTTATGTTGCAAGAGGATTCAAAAAAATCGATAATTGTGCTCCTTACGTGCTTAGCTTGTGCTGGGTTCTGTGAAAATTGTGAATGAACACCTCAGGGGAGCCTCTGCTTAGGCCTGACTGTTATAAAACTCTATGTGTAGTGCTAGAAACACACTGGGATGAAAGGTGTTTTCAGGTTCAGAGGCATTCTAAGCCTCAAACCTGTACCACCAGTTCTTGGCGGAGAAATCTCTATCAAAAATGGCAAAGTTCATTGCACAGGCATTTGGAAGGAACTAAAGCGTAATTCATTGACCTTTGCAGATTAAGTAACGCACATTGTCATAAGGAAGTGATATCCGAGTAACAGCAAATGTTCACAATTATCTTTCATTAACATCTCCATGGAGGCAATTGGGATTTCCTGATCCTACCACATTTCGTGTTCTTGGCATTTTGACTTTATGTTTTCTGTGGTCTGTGGACACGTTAGTTCTCTAAGCAGGTCAGAGGATGCTTAGAGCATTGCCTGCCTTTTTTTTTTTCCTGGAAGCGTACGCACGCAGGAAAGGAGGAAGGCGGCTGAGGAATGGGTGTGCAGATGGAATACTGAAGGCTCTGTGCTCTGCTCTCAGATTTAACAGAAGCCTCAATGCCTGACTCTGTGTGCCTCAGTTTTCACTGAATTAAACGGCACTGAAGTGTTTGCGTAATCCACAGAGAAACTTCCTTCCACTTAAAGGGCTTGGAGATAATGAACAGTAACAGAGCCTCAAAAAGCAGTTTCGCTGCTTTTGCAGAACATTTATCTGAGAGAAGGAAGACATGAATGAAAATGAGCCATGTGTATAATTCAAAATTTGAATGCAATAAAAGTTAAATGTGTTCTTTTTTCTTTTAGAATTTATTAACTCGAAGGATTTTTTGAAAATTTATGGGAGAAAATTTATAGGAAGCTTTTTTTTGCTTCTGGAGAACAAAATAATCTGTTCTAGTGCAAATTATTATGTCACATTCTTATATGATTTGCAAGAAGATGAATTAATGGGTCTCCTCCAATCTTTCTTCCACTTTTCTAATTCTACATGAAGATTATTTTCAGATTCATTGTGCTGGTCTTTCTTTATGTGGCTTGGGGCACACTGAAATAAATTTGGTCTTGCTAAAGCAGTGTTTTTAAAGCCACTTCTTTTATTTAGAAATTAGACATTACACAGCATTACAGATTTTTGAAAAATTAAATTAGTGAAATAGAGAAAAATTTTCTGTTCATCAGTCTTAATGCTTAAACTCATCATTGTGTGGCAGATTAAGAAAAAAAACCCAAGCCAACAACTTGCAGCAATTCAGAGCCCCTGGACAAGAGAATCACTTTTCCTCAGGACATTGAGATAATTTATCTGCGTGGCTTAGAAAAAATGCTAGATAAGACTGAAATTTGGAGAGGCTGAGCACATCCAGGCTCAGGCCTTGGATTATCAAGAAGTGAATAAATCCAGCAACTGGCATCTGAATATGTCAATGCTGTAGATTCTAGCCTGGAAACAGGAAACTATTTATGAGGCAAAAATGTATCAGACATTAATTCAGTTCTATATATAATATATACATTTTACATATACAAAATCTTTGCCAAAATATGAATAATTTGCAAGCACAGTGAAGTTAGAAAATGCCAGAATAAAGGTTGCCTTTCCATGTATATGCCCTGAAGTAATCTTTAATTACATAGTTCCTGGATTCTTTTTCTAACCCTGAAATTTTCTAATTTCAGCGTGTGCTTGATTTTACAGCCTTGATACTTTCTTGTTTAAATAAAGACTTTGGGGATGTTTTTCCCCAGGTTTTCAAACAAGCATTTGAAAATGATGCTGTTCCATCCTACTCACATCCAGGTGGGTCATCACTGGATTGTAACCGTTATCTGTTGTCCTAGGAGGCTCCTGCGGCTGTAACTGGTGTCGTCGTGATGCTGAAGTCCAAGCAATGATGCCGTGTGTCTTCTGTCATGTGACATGAAGTTAAAAGTGTCAGGCAAGAGGACTGTACAGTAAGGGAGCACGTGAACGGTTTTAAATAAGTTACTTATTATTGCTCTCTCTCATCCTTTTCTATTCATTAGTGCTCCATATTGAGCAACCATTAACAACCTTGCTTAGATAGCAGGCACGTAGACTTCATCGACCCGACTCTGTGCTGCCTTGTACTGTATGCATGGTCACTTCTGCTCATGCAAAATGAATATAAAATGTTGATTCCTGATTTGCTAACATTTTAAAACGACTTTGCAGTTGTGAAAGGTAGCACACGATGCTACAGCATGCAAATCCAGGGCCCATGTGCTGAGGAGGGTTCCACTTTCATCTGAGTTTTTCACCAGGGTGGTAAATCAGAGCAGGCACACTGACAGATGTTGGATCCAGGGTGTTAAATCTTTATTCCTTGTCTGCTTCTCTCTATTGTGGATTGAAGAGTTTTGATCAATAGCAGAGCGTCATGCAAAGCCTCATAAAAATTGTTAATTTCCTAAAATCTATTTCCATGCTTAGGCAGCTAGCCTTTTGTATTGATAACTGACAGGGTAATATTTCAAATCTCTCTCTGTGCACAACAGAAATGCTCCAAGACTAGTATTCACCTCTGCTGCACTGAAAAGGCTGTGCAGTCCCAAATTCTCAATTGTCACAGAAGAGGAGCTTGCAGGACTCAGGAACCTGAATCTATGGAGATAGCTTAGAGGTAGAAAAAGGTCCTACCTGTGAAGATTCAGACAGGGCGTGAGAGGGTTAAGCCCTTACTGTATGTTACTTTTAAGTGGATTAATTTAAGCCAGGACTATGCACCTGGTACTGAAACTGGAAACTGAAAGTTCTCTGTAAGATCTGGAAACAGCAACAGGCTGGCTTCCATAAATAATACTAGAAGTTAAACAGTGATTTCACAAGGTCCAGGACATAGGATAAATAAGAAAGCAGAAAAATCCAGGAAATCCTTAGTTAACAAATGTTTTGTTTTAAACATTATATGCTTTTCTTGATCTCTGAGGATCATCTTCACAGTAGACACTAAACTGAGAGAAGTAAAAAAAAAATATTTCTCTGACTTGAGCAAGATATTTTGAGATACTGAAAGCATCGTTTGTCCTCAAGCTTTCCAGAATTAATCCAAAAGCTCATAGACCTGGCAAAAGGTAAGAAGCCAATGAAATACTCTATTAACAAGATACCAAGCTCATGTCAAAAAATTGAAAATGCCGCATATTGACACCAAACATTACATCATTTGGCAACTGCAGGAGATTGGATTAGTACAATATTTTGAATTGAACAATCCCAGAGGATGTTCAAATATGTTGGGCCAAATTCAGCCAGTAGGTAACTGTATGGATTTTACTGGACTCATACCCAGAGGATTTTGGTCTCTTTTGTTGTGGCCAATATGCAACGCTCCAGTTTAAACTGAGCAGCTGTACAAAAGTTGTGACTCTGTTCTTCAATAAATTATTTTAAAAGTTATTTCAGGTAAGCACAGGCACTATTGATTCTGCTTTTTTCATGCTGGGCTTCTAGAGCAACCTGGGATGCTGAAAAGTCAAAAGGAGGGAAACGGGAGCAATTCTGAGGAAGTTTTTCCACTTATGGTACACACATATTTGCTGTTTCTATACCCTGACTATCCTCAGTCCACCTCATTCTAGATTCAGGACCTGTCCAGGTCACAAGTGTTCCCATTCTATCTAAAGCATCATCTCTGTCTGGTATTTATTACATAGTCCAGTGGACTGAACGACCTGTGAGTGGGACAAATGCCAGAGGAAAACATGCGCAGGCTGGAGGCAGCCAAAAAACTACTGGACAGTCATTGAGAAGCTATGAGGGATTTTGCCCTGTTTTGCTTTGTTTATGTTTTTCCGTCTCTACGTGGTTTTTGAAAACCACAAACTCCGGTCTGGAAAATACATATTTTGGCTTGGTACAGGTTTCTATATTCTGTACAGCCCACTCGGGCGTATATTAACTTTTGTCATATGATTTGTTTTTTCTCTTACTGTCTCCATGGGAAAAAAGTGTTGGAACTGTAGTCCTTGGTGCGTGGTGTTTAGGTTTATTGTTTCTATGTTTGCGTTACATGCAAGGGAAGAACTGCATCTTGCTTTGGAGGGTAAGGTAGCTCTCAGCTCCTGAGCAAGTTCAGGAAACCTGGTGCTCATACAGAGCTGGTGTAAAAGGTGTGGCAGTGGGTAAGCTTTCTCTATTAAAGGGAAGGATTTTCCTTATCCTGTCTCAGAGCAGTAGGGAGGCATTTCAGCAGCCACTACAATAATTTCTGTATCTCAGGAGGCTCAGAGTTGCTGTAGCAACCTTTTGCTAGATAGGAATTTGGCTGGTGAAGCCCCAGAGGAATCTGCTCCCACTCCTGACTAACCCTCTCACATCACCGGTCTCAACTGCCAGGGAGAAACCCCAGCTGTGAATCAGGCGGGGCGAGGGACCTCTTTGCACAGTTTCCTCACAAAACCTTCCCCTGATTACTGGGATCAGGAGTTTTTTGGCAGTTTTCCATGGGGACAGAGCTTTGCTCTGGGTACAGAGTTCTCCGCCTGAACCCAAATGGTCATAGTAAATTTTGTGCATCCAAACAAGCCCTTGTTCATGCACTTGCAGATACAGAAACCGAACACGCAGACGCAGGGAGTGCAGTTTTAGAGACCAGTGTGGGAAGTTTGACTGGAAGGCAGCAGTAGTTCTGGTGACACAAAAGAAGCATTATAAAGTCACTGAGGGGATCAGGCAGATGGGAACAGACTTGAGTAGGAAGGAAGACAGGCAAGGTCCTCAGAGCCTCTTACTGAGATTTGGATAAAAAATGAAGTGTGAAGTTGGTCAGAGCATGAGGGGATGCATCACTGCTGAACCAGTGCTTTCAAAAGTGTGAAGTAGTTTCTAGAGTAATGAAAGACAGTTTTTTGGCCTTCCAAGCTGCTCTACGGTTGAGAATAATATTTGGAAGATTTTATTTATAGATAATACTGCCCGGTGGTTATAGAGAAAAGACAGTTATTTTGGACTCTTGGCTTTTATTGCTAATTCTGCAGGTGACTGGCATTGTCAAACCACAGGACTCTGTATGTAAACCCTAGAGAACAGTAAGTAGAATGGTAATTAAAACACGACTTTGACATAATCCATAGTACAACAAACAACTCAAGCTGCCCCAAATCTGGTACTTTTGCCAAAAGAAGAAGTCGTGCTCCCACCTTACACTCTGCTGCTTATTTCCATCCCCGTATCCTCCCTCATTGTATGGGTAAAGGCACCGGAAAGTTAACCAGGGAAGAAAAAGTTGATTTTAATCAGTGCTCAGCCCTACCAGTACTGCTGACAGACAGGTCGGTCACACACTGTGAACTGAATGCTGAATGAGGCCGGCTGAACATTTTTTCCCTGCATTACTTTTCAGGTGATGCATTTTCCCCATTTTTCCCCTGCATCACTTTCCAGCTCCGTGACGTGGCTTGCAATTCTGCATGAGCACCGCTGCCAGCATGACTGAGGGATGGCAGAGCTGCACAGGGGCAGCGACAGCAGGAGCAGGGAACCGACTGCACTGCCTTAAACCCAGACTGAGATTCCAGAACGCCAGCTCTAGCCTTGGTCTTTAGGCTTCAGTTAAGCAAGCGTGCTCTGAGTTTATCTGACAGCTCTCAGATAAGACTGGGTCTTCCAAGGCCTGCGCACTGCCTTCTGTTATAACTCAGTTGGAGGAGGAGGTGGCGTAACTATTGTTTTACTTTTATATATCGTTTAGTGATTATTGCTTTGGAATGAGGACATGTAGGGCCAGTTCCTTCCCTGGTTTCCAGTTCCTACTCCCAGATCTGCTTCTATAATTCATTAATAGCCTATTTAGACTGAAATATCAAAGTCACAGAGCAGGTACCAAAATCAGCGGTGATTAGAACTAATATGCTGAGCTGGAGAACTAGATAGCTGAGGAGGCAGCCCACACTTATTTTTGCCAACTGTGTTGGTGGGCAGCTGCTTCTGGCAAGCAGACATCTAGGGAATTTAAATTGAAAGTCACCAAAGCTAGCCTTGAAGCGTTCTGAGGCTCTTCCTATCCTAGAGATCTACCAGTGGAACAAAAATGATTTGAGTCTGGATGAGGACAAACCAGGTCGAATCTTGCTAATGCAAGATGTAGCTCTTGCAGATAATAAGTTGTACAGACAGGTCGCTAAATGCAACAAGCTGTAAAAAGTATAGTAAAGCAGATTTTAATTTATGTATCTAATGATTTTCGCTGCTTTAAAGCACAGGTGAAGCAGGGTGAATTCCAAAAGAAGACAACCTCTGTGTTGTTTTGGTTTTTTTAAACCAAATACCTTACAGTCTGAAGCACGTTTTAATTGTGCAAGAAAGGCAAACATGTATCCTGACAGGTTTTTTAGGCTTTGGACAGATGGGAGGTCTCAGTGGGCCCATGTGCGGGTGTAGTCAGCTCTATGTGTCGCCGAGTGGCAGTGAGACAGGCGAGAGGGCTTTGGAAAGGTGACTGGTCTCTGGGCACTAGCAAAGGAATCAAAACTGAACATGGACTGTGCCCTAGTTAGATTTATTCTAACTCTTCAAAGCTGCGTGTCATTTCATGCAATTTGGGATACAGCCTGAGCTCTGTTTCGGGGGTGTGTGTGTATGGTTTTTACTGTATATTTTTAAAAAGAGCACCCAGTTCTGAGGAATCTATTCCCAGCTAAAGCATACAAGCTCTGGAAAGGTCAGGGAGAGGCATCTCTAGCTTTGGTAAATAAACAAATCTCTTCTCTGTGGCTGGGATGTTGTATTAATAGCAGTAGATTTGGTTTCGCATTGTGGAGCTCCTCCTGTTTCATTGCTATTGAAGATAAGAGAACACAAAATGTTCTGTCACCCTCCCCATGAGAAAACAAGCCAACAGGCAGAGACTATTATGTTTAAAGATATTACCGAGGCAAAGACTTGGAGAATGCAAACACTCAGATTTATATTCGGTAACTACTGGATACCATAGCTGGCACACCAGTAACTCGACAGTATTTAATGTCTTACATGAAGGACTTTGCAAGACTAAATCACTACAGTAGAAATAACCTAAAAATAAGGGTTGTGCCTTAAGCAGACGGAAGTTGATTTTTCCCTGTTGCATTTTTCTTAGGGATTCAGTTGCAGCAAAAAGTACCTGCTTTTCTTCAGTTTTCTGCTTCTTAACCTATTCCCCAGTCCGCTACAATCTGTTGTACTTCAGTTGGCAACCTGGAGTTATTCAGACCTTCATTACAGGATACTAGGACTGGAAAACTTTCTCCAAACAGTTCCTGAGAGGAAAAGATTTTTTGTGAAATTGTAAAGCTCTCTAACTTGGCAGTAAGCATGTGTGAAATAAATTAACAGAGCTGCACCCTAGAGCTTCTCTACACTAGTTATTTGGGAATAATGAATTCTAAAATTGCACATGTGGAATATTTTACTTTGGAATATTTACTCCTGAGTGGAAGGCAGGTTTACCCTATGTTAGCTAGTGGATAAGAAGCATGATGGGAAGAAATGAAGAATTTATCCTTAAGTAGTTAACTTACATGAGACACGCAGTTGCTTTTACAACACTAGGCACCTATTACATTAGCTAATACATGCTCAAGACATACCTCTTGTCCTTAGTGGCACGTTTTCTCCAGTTTGGGCATCAGTCCAAAAAGAAGACAGTCTTCTGTTCTGCAAATAAGCATCTTCTGTTGGAGAGCAGATTGCTAGATATAAGTAAAAATAAACACGAACCAAATCAGATAATTCTCCCCTGAACAGTTGTTTTCCTTGCCCTTGAAATGTCATCAGCTACAGATTTATTTCTGTCCCTGATCCTCAGGTAGAGACTGTTCAGAGGGGAGTTCTTCCTGCATGCAGAAGGCATTTTGTAAAACTGCACCTCTACATAGGATACATAAACAAACCAAATGACTCAACAGAAAAAAAGTTACATGCAGCGAGATCTTTTCCTCTAGGCATATTTTTACTGCAAGAAAATAAAAACATTGGCAGAAGACAAAGACACTGAAGTCACCGGAATTGTTCTCTCCCCAGTCTGAGTCTGACCAGTCTGGAATTTAATTTTTGAATATGGTGCCTGATCTGACCCTAAGGTAGCGATCCACCTCTATCTGTCATGGCAAAAAGAGGCTCATCTGGGGCTAAGATGCTGCTCACATGGAAGTGTTTGTAAGTGAATATCACTTCCCATCTGCTATACTCATTTCAATTTACCAAAAAGGATTAATTATTTCTTCTAGATTCGTACATATGCAAATTCCTCTAAAAAAATTCATAAGTAATTCTGGGCAGAGACAATGGGCTTATTTGACAGCTACTGATGACTCTTTAAGATGATTATAAATGTTCAGAGAAAGTAACAGCCTTTGTAGTTAGGAATTTAAAAAAAAGAAATGGTAATTGTTCCATATTGTAGCATCCTTTCCATTTAAGAACAACCCCAAATTTAATTCTGCCATCACAGGAATTTTGGCTGAGTTAAATGTGAGAAAAGATTTCAATTTTGAGCATGAAATTTCTTTTAACTGTGATTTCTGATACAACATATGCCATAGAAATAAGGAATAAAAACCCTGCAGTTAGTGTGAGGGCCTCCTGATCTTTTAAAAGGATCCTACGTGCCTCGGCATGTCAATGCTTGAAAGGATTTAATATAGAGGTTTTTGGAAAGGGATGAGGTTTTTTTGTACCTGTTACCAATAGGGTTGTCTTCTTTGAACAGATTTAATAGTCAGCCGAGCTGCACTGTAAATAAGATACTAAAAATATTTTGCATGTAGCATTTTTAATTTAATTACATCATAAGCTACTAAAATGGAAGTATTTCTTTTATAAGCTATGAGATAGCATTGTGAAATTTCAAGGCCATATGGAACCCACCACATTTATACACTGACCACTGGAAAAGTAATGTGAGAATCAGAGTGAACCAATTTGAAATATTCCAAGTATATCATGTTCTTAAAAGGCAATAGACATTAAGTAACCAATACATGAGTATAATACAGAAAATCATTATTTCACCACTTTGATATTGATGAAGGGTTTTGGCTTCCTAAAAAGGATACAGAATGTCTTTTCAGTTGAACTTTTGTGTAGTGATTTTGGCAGATTGAACCTGATATTAAGAACTTAAAATCTATTTGAACAGCACCTGAATTTTCCTGCAAGGTATAAGAAAAGGCAGCAAGAAGCCCCCCAATTACATAAGCAATAATATAATCGCTCTTCTGCTTGACAAGGTCATAATCTGATTTCTGATTATATATTAACAGCAACAAACGAAGATACTTCCAAGAACAAGGATATCCAACATCATTATTTGAATATTCCATGTGTCTTTGAAAAAAATTTCTCTTTTCTTTCAAGAATGAAGTCTGTTCTCTGAGTTGCAGCTGGAGAATGAGGGCAGCTCAGGCCACCCCAAGTCCCAGGAGATCCCTAGTGTTAGCAGCTGATGATCTAATTATGGATTATTTGGGTCGGACTCTTTTCTCCTAGCTAGGTGTGACTTGATTGACTCCAAAGAGGTTAGTTCATTCAATTCATAGGGGTTATAGCATGAGTGAATCATTTCCCGAATAATTCCCATCCTATTAATCATAAGGAAGGTCTAACATTTCCTACAAGCAGACATTTTGATCTTATAAGACATTTTTCATGCATATCTTAATGACATTGCATGAATGGATGGCAGTTATGGATGTTATTATTAGCTTTGTATTAGTGATACATATTTTTACTAAAGCTCAGGATGAAAGCCTTTACTCAGAAAAATAGTTACGAATGTTCCCTTTGTAACCTATCTCCGTTAATTTCGCAAAGGCATATATCCAAAACAGGCTGCCACGGTGCGTAGTCATTCACACGGTCGTACCTTGAGCTGATCATAAACAAGACACAGGATGATGTAGGGTTTATTACATATTTTAAATTTTCATTGCTTAAGAGATTGAAAAACAGTCGTCTTGAGTTACATCATAACCCATAACTGGATTCCAGTATTTTGGAGTTTTCCACAGTTTCTTGCATAAGCATTTTCATAATCTCCCTGTTGTTGTATTTTACCTTGTATTCACTATCCGCCTTACAGAACACGTACAATGTGTCTGGACATAATGTAGTGCTCGAGTAAAACCCATGAAGTCCTGTCTTACAGCGAGCAAGGCTCAACATAAAGGAAGGGGGACACTAATCAGTCCATTTTCTCTTCAGTGGTTCCAAAATCCTGTTTGGGAAATCAGAAGAGATCGATTCAAGACATTACGTCAGGAAAGCAACTTAGGCTGATTTATACCATCACGTAGGCAGACGGATTTCCAGAACTTTATGTTCTAGTTTAACAGATGCATGCATTCTGTGAGGGGAGGACAATGAGTTTATAGAGGGAGAAACATTCCCTGGAAAATCAAAAGCCCAGGTGATCATGCTGCATCTTTGTATTTCATTTTTTGAGAATCACACAAAGGAGAGGGGCACGACTGCTCTGACAAAGCTAATCAGAACTTGTGAGTATTAATTTCCTGCCTCCCAACACTGATCGCCTGGTAGCATTTCTTAAATGATGAAATGTTTCTGTCTTGGTTTTTGTTATTTAACTCCGTGATCATTCAATCTCCAGTTAGGGGAGTAGGTTTTGATGAAGGGGAGATTTCACCTTTGCTTATGAGCTTTTTAATAAAACCGTTGTTATTTTGTTATTTTTGTTATTTGGTTTTTGTTTGTATTGTTATTCTTCAGACTGTCTTGAGCTGATCACTGAAGCACATCAAGGACAACAGGAACTGCAGCTGTAGGTGCAGTTCTGCAAAACATTTTCTTTAGCAGCAAAGGCAGTTTAGGAACCTCCAGACCCTTGTCCTCTGTGTCCCTGCCCACCTGCCCCCAGCTCCTTCCCTGCTGCTCTCTCCCCTTCCTGCTTTTACAATCCTCTGTGGCTATAAACTGGGTAACTGAGTTAATAATGATCTTTCACCAAGAGACTGTGATAAGCCTGACCATGCAGCCCCACAAAGAGCCGGAACAACTGATAAAACCATTTCACAATAATTGGTTTAGACTATGGTAGCACAGAGCAGGGCAGTCCCACCGCTTCTCTCAGGCTACCAGCTGGTTCCGCCGAACTATTCAGAAACCTGTATCACGGTGCGCTAGTGCAACCCATCAACAAATATACTCGTGTAGAATTTTCTAAGTCATCTGGGACAGGATTCTTCTGAATGCAAAGCTGCTGTCTCTCATAGGCTTCCTACCTGGGCAGTCTGGGGTTTCTTTACAGCTGGTTTGCTCCACAGGCACTGTACATGGGAGTGAGGGTGCTCTGCCCATCACCTCGCTGCCTTCATGTTCTTCAACTAGCCCACTCATCTTAGTGCAGTCCCTTCTAGCTTGTTGACAGCACTTAAAATAATATTTAAAAAAATACATGCAACAGTGTGAGCATATGGTACCTTAGATACCTGCATGCGGTATCTTAGAGATAATGTGTTTGTGGACTTCCGTGTCCACCATGTGTGGCCGCAAACAAGCCTTGAAAAAGGGCTTTCAGATGGGCCAGTTCTCCAGAACTCTTAACACACCGTCGGTCACACAAACAGTTTGCTGATGAAGCATAAGGTGGTTACCGCTGGAGGAACATGAGTGTGGAGACTAATTTTGTCTGCCATTAGTTCAGCAATGGCTATGGAGCAGCGGCCCTGTGGGAAAAGAAACTCTTCTGTAGAGCGTGCTTTCTGATGGCTCTGCTTTGGGCAGGGTGCTGGGATGACTGCTGGCTCTGGTGGGAGGTGCGTGCGCGTGTGTGGAATGCATGGACACGCAGTTTCTCTTTTGAAACGTTTTGTTAATCTTCATTTATTATCTCCGCCTTGTAAAGATAAATTGTACAGAATGCATTAGCATATACCAAGCCATGATTTTGATTAAAAGCAGAGTTCTCACTACTATTCAGCTGGAGGGATTTTTGTTTTTGAAGAAGCTTTGGCTTAAGTTCCATACAATCTGTGCAGCACCCTGCAATTTAAGAAGCTCCATCTAAATTCTTTTTGGCCTTCTTTTAGATTCCAAGTGCAAATCATTGCCGGATTTTACCTCCTGGAAACCTACATCCTCCTTGTATTCAGGGAGCAACCACAGTATGTGCAGTAAGAGGGCAGGCTTAATCCATGCTTACTTACTGCGTGCTTTATCTCCGACCAATAGCCACCCCCAACTTAATTAGCTAACAATGTGTTTGGGTACTCAATATTTATGCACTGGAGAAGCAATAACATTGCAAACCACTCTATTTATTGAATGCCCTTGTATAAAAACTGGATGTACCCATATGGGTTGTTTCAACAAAGATTAATTGCATCAGCACTATGTATTTGCAGGTAAAGTTGGCTCTGATGCAGCTGCTGTATCAAAGAAAACTTCCCTTATTATGAAACTCCGGTATCTGTGCCTTTCTGCGGAGAACAGCATATTGTAAGTGTTGCTGAGCTTGCTGTGAAGCGTTCATCTGATCCTAATGGAACTACACAGTAACAGCCTGTACGTCTTAGAAGTAAGGAGAACATTTCCATCAAAGCTATTGAAGTTGGTTTTATCTTCTTGTCTTGACGAAAGAACCTTTTTTTGGGTCTGCTTTTCAAAAAGTGTAAGTTTTCTTTTGAAAATTTTCATTTGGCATTAAAAAGTGGCGGGTTTTTTAAAACATGATTTTTCAGGTTTTTTTTTCCAGAAATAATATGAACATTTAAATTTTTTTTGTTGTCCTGTTGAGACTGAAATTTTTCATGGGGAAAATGGTTTTACTCCCCTGTGGTATATGCTTGTATCAACAAAAGTTGTTTTTATTTAAGGCCAAATTTATCAGCCTAAACAGGAGCTATCACCATGGAGCGGGTTATTCATTAACTGAGGTTGCCCTGGATTTGTTCTCACCTATAAAAGCAAAATCTAGTGCTCTAGTGATAAATCTGGAGCCTTTCTATTTGGGGCCTAATTCCAGCCCATTCCAGCACACCAGTGCACTGAGGAGCAGACCAGACAAGCAGAAGCAGCAGCTTTGACCACAGCTGCCTGGGACCATAAACCAGGAGCACAAACTCTCTTGTCCCTTACCATGTTCCAAGCCAGCCAGTTTTTCTCTCAGAGTGCTTCCACATCCAGGCATCTTTACATTTTTTGAAGAAAACATTGAATAACATGCAAAATCTCTTCATTTCCTCTGGAAGTTTAAGAAAAAAAAATAGAATTTCCTGTTATTTCTGTTCTAGATTATATAATCAATGTGTTTCAGCTACTGCACAAAGCAGACACTTGTAAAAAATGGGAAATGTACACAGAATAGGCACACAAATAAAGAGTTACCCCGGAGTGCTGTGTGCTGCTTTCAAATCGAGAGACCTCATCTTCGTTTGCACACATGCACAGGCACACACAGGGCTTCTGGTCAGAACTGCTGCTCCCCACAGTTATCTCTCTGGGATTATAAAAAGATCTCAGGGTAAAGGAAAATCTCACATTTCATTTAGTTGACTCCATAAGCTCAATGAAGGTGGTTGTGATGCTTTTTATGTTTGAAATGCCTTGTTACAATCAATTAAAAACTCCTTTAGGAAACAGCTTTCCATTTCTCTGGAGCATATTTGCTCATCTGTGTCTGTTACAAACTCTCTGTTACACATTGCAGTGGATTATCGTATTGCAAATGTAGACATTTCACTACGGAGTTACTTTTTAGGGAGTGGCAGGGGTCAGAAGAGGACACTCAAAGCAAGGACACTGACTACAGCGCTGGGAAATTTTGTGACGTTTGCTGTATCATGTTCAAATAAGCCAAACCTCAGGCTTGGATGAGGGTCTGGGGGTCTGAACAAGAACCACGCTCGGGACAAGACTCAGGAGGTTTCTCGGAGGGAAGATCGGGTTGGGAATCCTGGGAATGCCCTGAGACCACAGCCCAGGGACAAGGATTGGATTCCTAGTTTTGCTGCTGTTTCATTCCATACCGTGGTTTGTTCACCTAGAAAATAATACAAACAGCAGCAACTTGTTTATCTGGCTGTGCAGTTAACAGAATTTGCTAGGAGTTGCCTCTACATTATTTTGAGATTCTGTGCTGAAAGTTATACTGAATCGTTTATTTTAACCTGATTTGTGTATATGCTAATGTCATCATGCTCGCATACATCCAGGTTGACAGGACCAGAGCTGCTTCTCTTAAGCTGTCCACAAATACTTTACATGACAATGCCATAAAATCAGGGAACTGGATATTCTAGAGTTAGAACTGGAGCTGTCAGTCACAGTAAGTATATAATAGAGCTACAAAAATATGCATTGGCCCTAAGTGTGATCAAATGAATAGAAACAATATACTCCTAATATATTTACCTCTGCATTTGCATATACCACTTACGTCAAATAGATTCCACTGGTATGTTTAGATTTAGTTTCTATATTATACCCTGATCATGAGGTAACACCAGACAACGTTATTGTTGTAGAGAGTAAATATCGTGCGGGACAAATGACAAGAATACCGCACTCTCCCAATCCTGGCTTTATTCACAGCAGTGAAACTGCATTATCATTGCAACAAACTAATTCCATTTCGTTCCAGTCTGCAGGAAGCCTACAACAGAGAGTAACACAAATGAATTACAATATATTGATTATAGAGAAAATGAAGTGCAAACTATTTAAAACATCTTAAGTGATTAGATGCAATAAAATGTTACCAACACAATTGCACAGCTGGCACACTGAAGTCAGGAGAAAACAATCACCCCGCTCTAGATGCACAGAGATCCTGGCTCCTAAGCTTGGCTTTTAAACTTGAAGCTCGATAAACAATATTTCGGCTGTGATGGGGACAGGTGGCAGCTCCATCGCAGGGCGCTCGCCAGCATTACCACCCTCCTCATTTAGACTTTACATCAAGTCTGCGTGAGCTCTGGCTTGAAATCAGATTCTTCACATCTATAAGCAACGACAAAGGCTAACGCTTCTTTATTAACACTAGTTCTAAAGCGGCAAAGGTGTGACATAAAGGGCCACTCTTCATTTAGACTGTATAGTATTTTTAAGGGACGTGCTAGGTCGGAGGACTATGTATACGTACATTGGAAAGTAACTTGATTCCCTAAAATAATTCTTACCCTACACAGATCGACACTGCCAAGGAGGTACAGAAAAGCAATTCTACAATAACGTGAAATAAATCTCTTATTTGTGAGTACACCAAAGGATTAAAGAGTATAATTTTACTCTCTTAGACCAAATGAAGTCCTAAATTGGAAAAGCAGCTCCATCCAAGGTCGCCTCTGTTGTTTCCAAAAATATCTTGAAACAAACGCAAGAGGGGCACTTTGTTGGGTGTTATCTAGACATATATAGTTTCAATCAAATTCTTCAAGAAGTGTCAGAATAAAAGTCGAACATTTGTTTGACACTGCCAAGTCACTAGCAAGTGAATCCCTTCAAAGGTTGAAAATAACTTTGATAGCAGAATTAAGAGTTATGGGATGTTTGCTTGACACTTAAAAAAAGCCACGTTAATTTGGGATGGAATTGTAAACACTTTTCAGACATTTAATAAAAGGATTGTATAATTCTTTCCGCTACATGGAGTGAAGTATTACAAGGTTGTGTTAATGATCCCAGAAAAATATTTATAGTGCTTTTTCCAGTATATGAGTTCTCTCGTTCCCTCTCAAGTTTACGATCAGCCTTCACTTTATTCAATTAAATCAACACGCAGCAAAGCACCTTCAGTGTATATAGATTTTAAAGCGATGCGTTTCACCTGCAAACAGTTGAAGTGTAGAAAAGAAAAATTTAAAAAGGAATAGTTAAAACAACAGTAACAACCCACTATGCAGTAAGCCACGCTCCACCTCTTTGTTAGAATTCAGATTGCTTTCTAGTCCTTAGCTGTGGGAGGTATTTTCCTAAGAAGGCTTAATTTTGAGATGATGTTGTCATTGCCCATGAAGCAATAAATGCCCAATTTGCGTTGTCCTCTGAACATTAACTAATCTCTCCCTGCTCTGTGGTTCCCTCATGCAGATACCTGAGCAGCCTCATCCGCCTACGTAAAATGAAAATGAAGTAGAGAAATCCCTTCGAACAAAAGATGCAACGGGAGTGTAAAATATTAGCGGAACAGGTTGTCTGTGGGTGACTTTCAGCGTTCTGCTACAGTTCTGTTTTCTTTTTAATGGGCTGTAAAACCATGGCAAGCTTTAAAGCACAGAATAAGGGAGATGGGCGCAATGCTTTATAAACACTGCAATAATTCAAAGTTTTTGAATGCTGCAGCCCACTGAGCACAGTCTTACAGCAATGCATCCTTTAAGTAGCAGGTGATAAGCAAAATGCAGAATTGTCATTGGATATTTAATATTGAAGTATTAAATTTGTAGAATCCGAGATTTTTCAGCCCTTTATGCTTTTGGTAATTCTTCACGAATGGCTCTGAGATTTCTGGGATAACAATAAAGAAATGTTGAAACACTAGTTTACTGGCTGGAAAATGCTCCAATAGTGTAAACAAAGTAAAATGCTGAATTCTAGATATTTTATAACCCTAGAATTTCAACTGCTATTTAAAAAACATTAATCAAGTAAAAAAAAAAAAAAGCCTTAGAAATCCACACATTTTATTTTAATTGCAGAAAATTTTAAGCAATAATTTTGTAGCGCTTTCTTCAGGATGAACCAGTTGTAACATTTCTAAAGAAGAAATTGTGAGATTAATTCCTTCATTATTGCCCTTACATGGTTATAATTTGTATGTGATGTATGCCCTTATGGTTTTGTAGTTGTTGCTCTCTAAGTGCCAGACATATTTTCTATTCCCTTCCAGGGAAAAGAAGTAGGGAGAGAGAAAGAAATTTATCTTTGAGAAGTGGTAAGATCCCATTTTCCATACTCCTATCAACTGCATTTTTCATAGTATTAGCCAAATGTGCAGGATTTGGCTTTATCCTATTTCAAGAGCAGACCTAATTAAGTGCTTATTGTATAAATGATTGTTTTTAAAACTTGAGCAGTTGCAATAAAATTTAGAAGCTTAAAAATGACAAGTTACTCTGTAATGACAGGCTGCACTGAAACAGTCTAATCAACATTGGCTTCAGGAGATCCATTTGCAGGAAAAGAACTTTGGTTCCTGGCATTCAGCAAATGCTGGTTTTGGGTACCCTAATTTGCAAAAAACATGTTTTTTCAAAACTATGAGGAATGGAAATGCAAAAAAAGGTAAAAATATACTTTTAAAATATATTAAAATTGTCTTTAGATACAAAGTAATGCATAAAGCAGTATTTTAATGATAACCACTATAAATACTTCAGCACTAGATTTGTGCAAGACAGACTCTCATAGATAAAAATCAAACCATATTGCTCAGGATTTATGTGTTTGGATTGTTTGTGCTGAGAAAAACTTCCACAAACATTTCATTGTTGTTCGAAATTAGAATGTGTCCAATAGAACATTGATTTGTGCTGGAGGAAAGTCGTTCTTTTAGATAATTACCGTTCTTTTTTATTCTCTGTGCCTTATAAATCTGATGCTGGCCCTTTAATTCCTGCTTGTTCTGTCGGGGGGGAAGAATACAGAGCTAAATCCAGCAGACCTGATTTTGGCAAAACTCCCACTGAAGTCAGGGAGGGTTTTGTGAAAGTGAGGACGGCGGGATTTGTCTCGCAGTTCCTGCTGATTATTTGGAATCTGTTTGCCCCCCGCCCCCAAACACCAGCGCTCCTCAGCCAGTCTGACATCACCATGGCGCGGTGGCTCGCAGCGGGTTTTAGTCTGTAAATCGGCATCGTGAAAAGCAGGGTGAGCCAATTGTGAAAAATACCCTTTTCACCCAATGACCTTGGAAAAAACCAGATTGCCTTGGGAGGCTGGAGACTGCTACCGAACCAACGCTACAGAAACAGACACTGAGAATTTGGAGAACCCATTCTGAATTCATGCTGAGGGTTTAAAGCACTCTTTAAACAAGTGGGAAATAGGTCAAATTCTGATTGCTGAAAAACAAGCAGCCCCTTGGGTGTTGCCCAGGCAGGTGGTACCTTGTGATAAAATTGCTGATTCATGTGTCACCACATCACTGGAACACTGGCATGTCCATGAGAACGTCAATTGTTTCCATTCCAAATTGCAATAGGGAGAGGCAGCTGAAGAGTTAACGGCGTTCCTTCAGCAGGAAACCTACTGCCACAAATGATACCACAGGGCACACGTTCCCATTGAGTCCTTTATTTATCTTTTTTTTCACTTAAGTCTGAGCAAATACAGGGCGAACGAGAGAAACCAGATCGGCAAGCATCAGTGCTCTCCTCATCCCCTGACAAGAGGATGGAGTAACAGCTCTCCATGCTCCACTGTGTCAATATGTCACGACCTTTCTTCCAAGGGGACGCCTTTTGGGTGTCAGCACTTCAGTGGCCGTGGTCGTTCAGTCATACATCTGTCTGTCTTCACGGGGAAGCTGGCTCCAGGCTCGCCCCTCACTGCCAGAGTGGTGATTTAGGAACGGGGCTGATAGTGCCAAATGGCTCTGCACGGATCCCGGGCTGAGGACAGCCACCAGGTAGTTCATGGTGAGCTTTCCCTCACCATTCCTCTGGGCCGGGCGTGAAACAGCGATCTAAGCAGCTCTGCACCTCAGTTCCAGTTCCTGAACCAGCAAGTCACTTGCAGAACAGATTTCAGATCTACTATCCCTGCTTATTAACCAGAATATCCTCATCGTGAGGACATTTTCCAGGCACTGACTGGCTGCTAAATGCTTCTGCTGTATTGTGTCTGTAACAATGAGCAGCATCACGCTGTAGGAAAGTCTTATCAAGAACGCTCTGGAAATCAATTTAAACATAATAAATCCAATAACAGGGCCTAACTTCTATGACTGTGGGCAGTTCTATGTATATGACTTCATTAGTATCCATGTGAGATTTGGCTTACTTAAGGAAATCTAAGAACATTAATTTTCTTTATTATAGTTCAAATGGAAGTAAAATGGTGCCAGCAATACAAACAACATACTCCGCTATCCAGATGGTAAAATGGCTGGTCACAAAACCCAGTGGATGAACTGTCTTCTCATGCCTCTTTCTGATGCCTGTAACTATTTCACCTCTTAGGTCTGTGCGGAGCTTCCCTGTAGATCTCGGGACTGCTGAAGTCAACATGACTAAAGAAATTCTGCAAAGCTGCAGCATTTTGTAGTAGTTGTATAGCTGGAAAACTCCCTCATCCAGTTCTGGGGAAAGAAAAGCAGCTTTCTGAAAGCAAGTAGGCTGCTGCTCAAGAGTGACTGCTCGGATCAGTTCCAACTGGAAGAAATCTGGTAAGTGCTGGAGCCCCCAAATTAGCTATACACATTTTTTTATTTATTTGGACTTTCACAAGGGATAGGCAGGTATTTTTCCATATGGTATGTTTAATCTTATTATTAATAGCCTAGCTGGTTAACTAGAAACAAAGTAAAAAAACCTTAGAAGTAAGCTTTTTCCTCTAACTTAAGAAGTAAAGATAAAACTGCAAACTTCAAAGATTTTTGAAGGCTCCCATCAAATCATGAAATAGGTGGAAAAAGCCAGCGAACAGAATCCATTAAAGTTGCATTTATTAAATGTCCACTTGTATAAAAAGCTAAAAATAGCATGTGAGTTTTTCCAATTTTCTTTTCATAACGGGTACTGTGATTTTCTGCTTCATCTCAGAAAGTCATTTTGCTGCTGCTGTAGTGTATAATCTGTGTGCCCTTTCTTGGCGCAGCACAAATGACAGACCACTAATCAGATCAGAACAACAATCACGTCATCTTTGAGTAACTAGCAATAAACTGTTTCTCCAAGGAAGAAAGATGAACTATTTTTAGGGTAATTCTGAACAGAAAAACAGAAAATGACTATACTCAATCTTACTCTACATCATTGCTATGAATTTCAAAAGCAGTGCTTTATCCTGGGCAGCCGGCTAATCCGTGTAATACAGAAATGGATTTGCATAAATGGTCTAGGCAAGGCGGGTTTCCAGGGTTTTGTTAAAAGTTTTGACTTGAAGTTTATAAAATCTCCTTTCTCCCTGCCCTGTCTGGTTACTCTGAACCACAGGCTGGACTTGACGATCTTCAAGGTCTTTTCCAACCATAGCGAAATCACCACTTTTGGTGATTATCCTGTGTTTTCAGCATCGTATCAAGTTGTCTGTGTTCTTTTACTAATGCTGGCAAACAAACCCCTCCTTTAGAAGTCACTACCAGGTATGTGACTACCAGAACTGTCTTCAGCTCAACAGCCCCTGCAGTGCAAGGCAGCCGCTGATAAGGGTACAGGGCTAGCAGGAGAACACGTACAGGTGTCTCTGGAGATGGCTGTGCCCACACTAGAGAGCCTGCACATGTCCTTTAGCTGAGCTTCTCCCTTCCAGACTGACATGCCCTCCCTTCAGCGCCTACTGAGGCCTCTTCTGCCGTGAAGGGTGGTCAGCTCACGGACGCAGCGGGTGGTGGCCACGCTGTGCACTCTCCCCTCCCCAGCCACCTCTGCCTGTGCCTGTGTCCTGCAGCACAGCCTTCCTTCCACACTCACCGACCACACGTGTAGGGGACAACGTGCCGCTTCTCCTTGTCCTGGAGAAGAGGAGAGTGCAGCTGTTGACAGAGACTATCTTCAGCTATTCCGCAGCGTGGGAGGGCTTACGGGAGGATGTCCTGGCAACCTATGGATCTGAGACCTGCTCTTTGCACACACACACTGCAGTTTTCAACCGTTTAGGGGCACCTGAAATAAATTTCATTCAATGACGCATTCAAACCTCTTTTGCCTGTGGCCCAGCAAGCCACTCGTCACTAACAATTTACCTTCTTTCACCTAAGAAATGTAAAAAAAAAAAAAATACGAGGCAGTTAAAATATAGTAATCAGATTTTAGTTTAGTTCTGTTAACAAATACATTTAATACAAAGGCAAACTATGAACCATGGAATTACCACACTCTCTTCTGATAAGCAGCAGAATATCTTGTAGTTAGATACCAGAAAAAGCAAAATTATTTCTTATGTCCTGAAAATACATTCTACTTCAGGCAGAAAAAAAAAAATAAAAGAAACTCCTGCAACCCTATTTACAAATTCAATATGCCAAGAGACTAAAGAACAGCAAGAGTTCTGGTCCCGCAGACTTATCTCCCTGCCGCTGCTCTGATTGTGGCTAAGAGGCGCTCATCCGAAATGATGAAGCGTGAGGGACGGTTTCAAGCCTCACCTACATTCCTCTGCCTCTGGGTCAGCTGCGGGTCTCATGATGCAATTTTAAGGGCAGTGACAGTTGCCTGTAGCTCACGGGTGGACGGCAGAGCACCCGGCAGCCTTGCCTACCTGCCTGTTTTACACACCTGAACATATGCAAGAGCCACCGTGCCGTATCTACATCCCTCGCTAACCCTCCATCCCTGGGATGAGCCTCTTCAGGTGGCGCGACCACCTCAGAACCTCGCTGCACAGACAAAATAGCACAAAATGTCCTCAGTGGAGCAAAGCTTGAGCTGACCACTGTTTACACTTTCACATGGGCGACTCAGACCAATTTGAAGGTGTATGTGCAAGAAAAATGCCTTTGTTAAAAACAACAAGATAATGGAAAAGCTCAGAATCCAAGTAATTGTTCTTCGAGCCTACTCCTGACGCTGCAGTAACGAACTGTCTCCTGGAAGCACAATCAGTGTAATTCAACCATGCAAGGAAATGATGCCTAGGAGCGTGCAGGCGAGGGCTGTGCAGCTCGGAGAGAAAATGGCTCCATTCTGCCAGTCACACTGGATGAATAAAGACAATAGGGAAGGAGAAGGCCACGCCAGGAGGTCCACAATTATGCAATATTAAGTCCCAGGCCTTGCAAAGATTTAACCTTAGTGATACAGAATAAGGAGCAGAGCAATTACGTAAGTTTTCTGTGACCCTAGAGATTTCTTTCCCTTTGATCTCCCTGCAGATGCATGCCATTCCCAGCCTCATAAAACAAAGATTTATGAGGAGGTTCACCCCAGTGCAGCTCTCGTAACATCTCTCCTAACCACGATCTCTCATCACTTAATGGAGGAAAGGCTGCGTAGAGCGGTTTGTTGCTCTCTTTGTTTATCCACCAAAACCAAACGATGTACAGCAAATTGTGGAAATGATGAAGGCAACAGTATTTAGTAAGAGGTTACCTTTCAGAAGCCAACACACTGTCTTCCTACTTTATGTTGGTCTCGAGAAGGAAGAATTCATAACACCAGCCTATCTTTACCTCCTTCCTGAATGACTTGACCAATGGCTGTTGGATTTTGTTGTTTCAGAAAACATTCTCTTTTACATTCCATTAACTGCTTGAAATCCTGCCACATTTTTATTTGCTTCATATTTGACCCATGACTTTCCCGTACAACCTTCTGCTTCTCTCGCAATTTCTGTTAAAAATGAAAAAAAAATTAGATCTTTTGCAACTGTTCTATGCCACAAAAATTCCTTATATAGGCAGCTTGGAATGACAAAGATTTTGATGTGCTACCAAAACGTTATTTTGTTCAAGCTGATAACACTCTGTGCAAGTGATAAATGCATTAACGCCTGGGCCTCAGGTATCTGCTTTGTATGGACTGACAATTATTTCAGTGTTTCAAAACTGTCTAAATAATAGTCTTAGCTATTCGAGAAGTTATGCTAAAAATCTGAGTTCATTTCCATACAGAGCTCCCGCAACCTGCAACGGTTTCGTATCATATTCTAAACATGAAATCGACGTTTTACAATTAAACCCGCAGCTAATTATGAAGAGCGACAACCCAAACTCGTACAAATTGCTCGCAGACCGACTCATAAAAAGGAAACTAATAAAAGAAGGATGTTCAGCGTGAGCTGGCAGGCCTAACCTCGTCCCTGCTGATCTGAGCTTCAGACAAGATTACAAATGGACAACTGCTTTTGTTTAACACTGCTGCGCTGATGATCCCCTGGCCTTTAACAACAGCGATAAGGCTGACAGGCTCCAAATTTATTGTCTTCAACAGGTTGCTTTATATACAACATTAAAATTTGAGCTGGCACGGTTTGTTATGCCCATGTTTCAGTTTCTTATCCAAATGGTTTTCAGGAATGTGCTGTCGCGTTAAGCTGTTTGACTATCTTTTACAAGCGGCTCATGCTCTCCTCTGCAGGAAATCAAGCCCTGAAGAGCGAGCATGATCTCTTCTCAGGGTATTAGTTACCAATGCCAGCAGTAATGGAATTTTCTTTGTAGGCTGCAACATGCTTTTTATAAAAGACTGGCCACAGCCTTTAGTAATAAGCCCCACAAAAATATGAACAGTACAATGTTTTTAAGAGGTAAAAACCTCAATCTTACCTTCCCAAGGTTTTCTTGTTCAAGGATCATTCGTGTGTACTTCTCTCTAAAGCAAAGAGAAAAGACTTTTATTATGATTTTATTTGGTTCTATGTAATAGGACAGAATAATGATGCAAGAATGGAACATTATAAAAGTATTGGGAGGTTCATAAATGAGATGAAGAGGATATATGAAGAAAACTTTGTCATTGCACAACACATCCCTTGACATCACGGAGCAGATCTCTCATTCTCTCTGTTGTGCCATTGGGAAAAGTGATATTGGCCAAGATCTCTCACGTTTTTGAAGCAGGAATGATTACCGCTCCTTCCAGCTTGAAGACAACAGCAAGATCATTTAGATAAGATAGACCTGATGCCTTTTTAATAATGCATTTATCCTGGCGACATTCCGAGGTCAGCCTCGGTGGCCTCAGTTGTACGAGCAGCAGAATTTACAAACCCACAGCCCTCAGCTGCGTTAGAATGAGAGGGAAAACACAGGAATGAAGGGGAACAGTATTTCCCCCCGGGTTTGGCAAATCCAACGACTGCAATGGAATCACGGCGCGTTTCTCACTTTCAGAAAACAGCCGTCACATTTGGGGGTCTAAATATAGGCTTAGAAGCATAACTGTTGACATTCATTATTGAAAATCTTGGCTGTACACCTTTGTCTATAACAAGTGGCTGGATCACTTTCTGACATATGCAAACTTGATATGTGAAGCCTGACAATACAATATGCAAACCAAAACAGCACGGATCAGATACATTGCCATGTGCTTATTTTAATTTTTTTTTTTAAATGTGACAATGAAAAACCTCTTGATTGATTCACTTGGAAAAAAAAATATTCAATTCTTGTATTTCATGTGTAACAGGAACACTTAGAGGTCGAGAGTTTGCTAGCGGAATTCAAAATAACCTGGCTTGTCTAGAGAACTTTCCTAATTGCTCAGGATAGAAGAAAATTGCATGGAGAAATCCTAATTTCCAGACAGAAGTATCAGCCTTTGTGATACCGGAGTGTGAGGGTTTGCTGGAGCGTGGCGAGCAGCCGTGCAGAACCAAGGCACCGCGTTTCTTGTATTCCTTCCACTTCTACTAAGTACACCAGGCTTCTGAGAGGAGCACTCGGGCCCCTGGGCACCTGGTGCTGCCTGCCACACTCCCTGCAGAACGGACGTGCGAGGAATGAAGCTGGATCATTTCAGGATCTCTCACTTTTGGACAATTCCAGCCAGAACAAATGAGAGCTGCCTTGAGGCGGCTCCACGCGCTGCGCTTCACAGCTGATCCCCAGCAATCCTCACCGAATCAAAGAGCTGGAAAGCCGCGCTGAAGCTTCTTATGCCACTGGCGCACAGCAAGTGTTTGCACATGTTCAGCCTCAAGAACAGACTCTGGGGGGGTTTTTTAAGTAGAGTTTTCAAAGTAATCATTAGAAGATTAGATGTCTTTCCTAGTAAGTTTTTCTTTACTTTTTATAATGATGACTGGAAAGAATGGAACTCGATAACTTCATTAGAAAACCCGCAACCTTCTATTTTTAGATAAGAAAATTAACTTTTCACATTCCTGAGAAGTGACTCCACAGAACAGAGAGTTTGTATTCAATAAAGAGGGTCGGAATTAAGACATCTTTTGTTCAATATGTTGTTAGGCAAGTGCTGTTCCATTTATGGTTCATTTTTACTCCGTTTACATTCCAGTGCCTGCTGAAAACCACAATCCCACATCTAGAAAAAAATTCCAATGTCTCATATTATGTTTTGCAAAGATCTCTATATTGAACTTTGTTGTAATTCATATAAATACAACGGGTCTGCGACCTCTTACAGAGGGTCAAAAATGTGCATAGTCACTGTGGGAGGATAATTTCCCTCCCTTCCATGCCCACAGCTAGCAAGTGAAACAGAGACAGCGGAGCGAGGGGGTGATGCTCCGCTCACATTCTCCTCCCCATACCTGGAATGACATCGCTGGGCTCCTGCTTCATTCCAGCCCTTGGCTTTGACGGCTCGTCCGTCTGAATACTCACATTGGGGATGTTCATTTCACAAGTATTTGAGCTGCAGCATTTTTTCGCTTAGCATCTGTGAATAAACTCCGACCCTCCCCTTCCCTGCCAGGCCATAAAAGGACAGTGCCTGCTGTCTGACCCCCATTTCCTCTCAGCTGCTTGGCTGAGCTGGGTTGCTTTTCATGCTCATGAATATTCACGTCATCACTAAGATGTTTCTCACAGCCGCTTCTCTTTTCATCCTTCTGCTTAATTTTGCTGTTTCATCGTCTTTCACTAGATAAATCTTATTTCCTGCAGCCTTCCATTATTTTGTGAGATGGAATAAGAGGCTCCTCAGAATCCACTCACATTCCATCTCCTTGTCCTTTTCTCCTGCCACCCTAACATTAGTAGATTTGATTCTTCTCCTACTCTTGTTTTTCTTACATTGTTTACTACACAGTGTCTAAACATCCTCATGCCTCAGATCCCCGTGGAAGGTCTTTGTGATGGATATTAACCTAGCCCTCCAATTCCTAGTGATCTTGGCCTCATGTTCTACAACAGCAGGAGATGCAGCGCTGCTGGTACCAGCACAAGGTGCATCGGGACAACTTCTAGTTGATGAAGGATCTGATGGAGGATGATGGAAGAAGACCTCATCTCTCAGTGGCTCTTGAGGGAATCCCTGGAGTTCTCTCACATCACTGTCCCTGTCAGTGGCCCCATTCCAGAGCCCAGAAAATCTGGTCAACTGCTGCCTTTTCTCACCCTGCTGAGTGAAGAAGTTGCCTCTGGTGATACCAAATGACGTTTGATTACGTACGCTACCAACGGTGCTTCCCTCATTGCCACCACTGCAACAGAAAGGACCAGAAATTATTCTGAAAGATAAAAAGCCCAAAGAGGACAGAGGTCTTGGAAAAGGAATTTTTTCTTCCATGTCCTTTGCAAAGTGACAGACGACGACTGGTTCTCTTTTCCTGTTGTGATGTCAGCATGCTGGATGCTCTGAAGCTTTCAAATGGAACGAAAACTGACTATTAATTATCTAACTAAGCAGTTCTGTCTTTGCTTTGCTACTCAGTCATGTTTTAACGTTGTTTGGTGAACGGGACGATTCTGTGAAGCCCTTTGGCACATTGTACACAAGACTGGACGTGAAGCACAGCTCGGACACAACACGTTACCCAGATCTGTAGCGACAACCTGTCCCGTCGCTGAAATACAAATGAGGGAATCTAGGAAGAGGCCTCACATCAAGGAATGATATTGCTGTGGCTTTCTAAAGCCTGAGCAATAAACAAACTGTAGGAACAGTGATTGATGCAGCACGTGAGCTGGAGAGGTACACGGCAGAGCTGACACCCCCTCTGCACCGAGCTAAAAGTGATGGACTATGGGGAGATTCCCCGGCACAGTCATGACTACACCTTTAAGAAGACTCAGTCCTATGCTCAGAACAGTGTTTTTCACTCATTCCTTTCACTAGAAAATAAAACAAAAAGACCCTTCATCAAATGAGCAAACTCCTGTTTTCATAAGTATTTTCAAGACTGAGAAGATCTGTGATGGCAAAGCCAAAGACCACTTTGTAAAACTAGTGATGACAGTTTAAGCTCATTTGGTTCACAGCTAGGATCAAAGAATTCTTTCTTGTGGTCAAAGATAAAACTAGCTGGAAAACAATTTCTATTTCACGTCAAATTCTGAAATTTTGAAAAACTACTTATGAAGACTTAAAAAGCAGGTATTTTGACACTTTTAGCAAATGAAAGTTATAAATGTTTCGTTCTGGATTTTCCTGATGTTTTAATTTTGATGGGGCTGAACCAGCTTGTTAACTTTATTGTCTGAATTTTGTTTCAGCTTTTATATTGTATTAAAAGATGGAACATATACAAAATCTTAAACAGGGTACTTTTACAAAAACATTTAGTATGCAGTAAAGTGTAAAAAAAATCTCTATGACATGGTAATATTTAGACTTAGCACAGAAAATTAATCCAAAATATCTCATTCTCAGAAAACATTTCAATCTGTGGCAGGACTGTGTGATCTAAAATAGAAAACTACATCCAAAAAAATCACCAGGTCAATTAATAACCTTTTCTGCTTCTCTCCCTAGCAGGCAAAGGGGAGGGGTCCTGGAAAAACTCACAGGATGAAGCAGCTGGCTTTATATTGAAGTGAATTAAGTTGAGCGTGAAGATGAAGGTTGGTGTGATGGTGCAGAACAGCATTCATTCTACCTCCAGTAAGAACTGCAAATCGGAGCAAAGCAAAATCCATTTATGCTGAGTATATGCAGTCCTCCATTGCACAGTGCTGGCGACAGCTATTATACTTGAGAGAAGAGCAGAAGACCTGCACAAAATGGCCAGAACCTGAGGGCAGCATATGGTTGCTCCCCAAGAGGTGGCAGACCTACTCCTGCACGCTGGAGTCTCGGGGAGACTCGGCTGAGGCGTTCTGTCTGGTAGAGCCATGCTTCCTGCAGGACCCAGCTGAAGCAGAGCTTCTCTGAGCTCGTGCCAACAGAGGCTGCAAGTTAAAACCGCGATCTGGGGCCTATAATCTCCAGCAGGAAGGGAAAATCTTTTGGTATGCCTGAGAGAACTTGTAGGTTTACAGCAGTATATACTGGAATTCGAGATGCTTATTTTTAGATTATTATAGTGCTTCTAAATTTATCAGGTGAACTCCTCCAGGTCAAATGCCAGTGAGAAAATTCCTAACTTCAACCTTAGTTCATGAATATCCTTTAAGTTAACTCAGAGGAAATGCAATAATACACTTACCGAATTGCCTTTCGTCTTTCCTGTGGGTCTGAGGACACATACGCCTTCATTTCTTCTTTAGCACGCTGCAGCTGTACTTCTAGATTCTATAAATGCATAATTTAAGAAAAATACATATTACAATTGCTATTTCATTTGGCAGTGAACAACCTGGTCCTGCTGCTGATCTTACCCTTTTCATGCAGTTAATGTAACGGTAGTTGCTTTCTTCCTGAGCACGCTCCTCAAGAAGTCCTTTCACCTCCTGTAGCACAAGAATAAGGTTTCAAGGGACATCGTAACTGAAAGTCCACAGGAGATGCCCTGTGTTGCTGTATAAACCATGAGGGTCCATAATAGAAACAGCCGTAATGCCAAACTGATAATTTCTTAAATGTTTATACCAATTGGGCTCCACAGAAGTCTCTTTTGAAGTGACAGACAGTTGGTTTTTTTCGATTTGCAGTTTCAGCCACAGTTAGAGATGCTAAATGCTTGTTAATAGGTGTTTATTAATATGACTGACTTCTAACAGACACCTCCCAAGTGCTGCCAAGACTCTTGTTCATAAGCACATCTGAAGTGCTAAATACTGCTGTGAATAAGCACTGCTGCGAACACATCTGCAAAGTGTGTGTTAGAAGCTACAGCCACGTTAATAGTATGTTAATTAGCAATCGATAATTATGTTGAGGAGCATGGAGATAGTGGGTTAGTCCCATCTCTAAATGGTCCATACCAAAAAAACCTAATAATCCGAAGGGAATTCATGTACTCCAGGTCGCACAGCAGTTGTCAGCTCTAAAGCTTTGTCACCATGTGATTTTCAGACTATCAGCTAGAAAACTGAATTGTGCTGTTCAACTGCGAGAGTCTGCTGACACTCGTGTCCAGCTCCCTCAGTTGATGTGAACGATTGATTTGTCTGCCAAGAAAAAAGCCTCAATCACTGCTGTAAGACACTTCTAACGGAAGGTCTACTTCATAGTAAGTTCATCTGTGGATTCTTTATTTGGCTCAGATTAGGCCATACAAAAGTACTTTTAGTGCAGGAAACAATTATCTATATATCCACCCATGCTTTAAAGTACATCTTCCTTATTTTGAAATATATTCCTTATGTGGGCAAGACCTTGAAAAATCAAGTCCAGACAGAATTCACAAGCGATGATCTAGTGAGATAAGGTGGATTCACATAAACCTATTAAAGTTGTCCCCAGCTTAAAGGACTGCGCTGGCTCTAGAACCTCCCTTACTGAAGTGCTGCAGCTCCAGTCGTGCATGAGGCACAGACACACAAGCTCTCAGCAGTACCTCTATGGCTGTGTTTTTAAAAAAGCCTGTTGTATGCCATAATACAAGACATTTAATGAAGCATCCTTCCATCAATTACATTACATTAATTATCCATTGGATTGGCTGCTAATTTAACAAAGCTGCTGAATGCATGTAAATATGCATTTATAAATTCATCCTTATTTTAGGGTCAAATTCTTTCCTAACAGGTACTGTCTAGCTCAGCAGGATTTCTGGCAGACGCGTTTTCTTTTACAATATCCTTGCTCATCAAAGCTGGAGATGTGGACGGGTTAATGTACCACAGAGTTCATTTGTGGCCACTCGGAACAGGGGATGTGCACGACCGTAGCTAGTCCTCAGCAGCTTCAGGCATGGTTTGCATAGCTGCGGATCACCACTGACTCATTTCCACGTGAAGTGCGTTGGTAATTTCCACATCCAGAGGGAAGGCAGGGAAAATACTGTACCACAGTGAACAAGATGTTGCCCAGCATTTATTAATATGCATGAACAAGGCTCTTCCTTACCTGCTCCAGCACCGAGCGATTGCTCTCCAGCCCCGCTGCGCAACTGTCGTATTGGATTTTTTTCTCATCGCATTCTTGAGTTAATTCCTTACGCGAAAAGGGCAAAAGGGTACATCAGGGAAACCTTCCGTTGACTGACGTGTGACATTCAGGCAGACCGTGTTCCTGTCGGTCTCACACAGCGGCCTCAGCCACTGGCACACTCTCAGCCCTTACATAAACGCGGCCGGCTCACAGCTACGGTTACACACGGGGAAGCCACTCGCCCCCACTCGCATGCTGGAGGATCAGCTGGATACACCACACCATCGCACGCACATTTCCTCCTTACGGCCCCACCCAGAGCTTTAACGTGGTAGAGTAATAGGGCAGCGTTTGCAAGAAGAAAGGAAAAAACTATTCTAAAATAGAGATTAAGAAAGGATTCATAGATACTTGCTAGCTAGGAAAAGGCAGCTTGCTAGTTGGATGCAACACACGCCTTTAGCTGGATTTCATTTGCTGACGCTTTTAATAAAGCCATTAAAAGCAGGTTTCCTGGAAATTTGGTTGGTAGATAAATGGATAGCTCTATTTCCTTCTAGGGCAAGCAGCCAACTTAGAGCAGCTGTGGACCTGAATGGCATTTTTTCGTCAGCTCTCTATAAAATGTTGAAAACAAATGGAGAAATCAGACTAACATATGACTTAGATCAACGTACTCAACTACTCGGCTGAGGTATGATTTGCAATCCATTCCACAGGGAGAGTGTCAGTTGAGATCATTAGTGCTGAGATGCAGAAAAAGCTTTGAAACCAATTGGGAAACCAACTTTGCTGTGGTTTTGAACCATGATTTTTTTAACTTTCCCCCGGTGTAGTGATTTTTTTTTAGTGGCTATGAAGGACAAGATTTTCAGCCTGATTTCACGCCTGCACCATCAGCTTTTAAAAATTCCAGTCTTTATCCTGTTGCCTGCTGCAACACTCTTGACCCGTTCTGCTATTTCCCGCTTTCCTTCAGAGCTGATTATGTTCTTGTAGAGCTCTACTGAGATCTGTAAATTAGTTGTGATTCTGACTTTATTTACATAGAATGAGAAAAGTGTTTCTACTAACCTGGCAAGTTTGACGCAACTGTCTCAGTTCTTTGATGATAGGAGCTAGACTTGTCTTCTTCTCGACCACCATAGCATTCAGCTTTTTTACCTGAGAGCGGGACAAAATAATATATATTGACACTGTAACACTCAGAACACTTTTATATAATTAGCAATGTGAAAAAGAAGAAGTAAACCAAAAGATGGAGAGCAAAAAGGTGCAATGAAGCCTGAATTAAACATAATAAAACCTAAGTTCAGGCCTAATTAACAAAGGGAAAGAGCCCCTCTTGCAGTGGGGTCATTCCCAGAAACAAGACAGATTCTGCTCCCATTGTTTCAACAAAGAACATCCCAGAGAAGCCCAGAAGACACAGAAGCCTCTGCGCCAGACACCTAAAGAGCTCGAGGAGTAGGGGAAAATGAAGGAGCTGCACGAAGGTGGCCTGAGAGAAAGGAAGAAATGCTTAAAAAAACAAAGAAACAAAAAAACTTGCTTAAGTTAAATCAAGTTTGAAAATGCTAAAACAGAATCACTTGAAAATATTTATACTGAAAATTTAAATTTGATCCAGCTTTCTATTTGAGAGTCATTCTGTTTTAATTATACTGCCTGATTTTAAAAGAGCCCTAATGATTTCAGAATGCTATTTTGCTTTTTGCTCTTTTATACTATTTTCAAATTAGAAATTCAAGTTCTGTCTTGCTTCTAGGGCTATGTGGGAAGTTAATTTAAAACATGGCAGATCTAAGGGCAATGGAAAATTAGGCTATAGAGAGAAAGACATGATATTTAGCTCTTCAGGCATATTAAGTAGTTTTTTTAACAAATGCTTAACTCCTGTGATTTACAAACATTTTAGAAAAAGATTCCATTTAAGATTCAAACCGTTCATCTTGTTCAAATAATGTGCAAGAACAACAAGGAAACCACTTCTGAAATCACAAAAAATGTAAAAAACCCAAAGATGATGAGACTTGATATCCCTAATGTTTCTGATGGGAGGAAATTAGGATTTATTTGTTCTATAATTCTAAATTTCTTCTTGCTACATTAAAAGAAATGCACATTTTAGTAAACTTTTTCAAGACTACCTTTGCAGATGTATACTGTTGAAAAAATGGTTTTATATATCAACATAGATTAAAAGGAAATTAAATACATTAAACTTGTTCTTCTGTGCTGAGGAGGCAGGTATTCAAATTGAGGAAATACAATAGTTTAAGACAAAAAAAAAAAATCACCATTTCAGACATGTTATCTAGTGTCCGGCCTTTCATTTCATCCATTTCACTCTTTACTGCAGATACTCTCTCCAGCTCCTCTTGGGTGTAACTATACCCAGAAACGCCTTTCTTGTCTTCAATAGCTTGCTGCAGACACAGAAAATAAACGCTGAATGTGAGTCCACTGATCGAGTAACATGGCAAAGTCCTTCAGAGAGCCAAAATATTGTACGAAAAGGAAGGAAAAGGTATGTACTGTAATCATTTTAAAAGTGATTCATAATCTCGCTGCCGGAAAACCAAATTTTTTATCGAGTGCCTGTACAGTAGGATAATAACAACAGTCTGTAAATACACTACTGGGTCAGCCAGTGCCCAATGAAATGACCAGAAAATTTCTCCAAGTACAGTGGGCTTTAGGCCAGGCTCGGAAGAAGTTCAGTGTGTAATATCCAGATGCTTAATCTGAAGATCGAGCTAATTAAACAACTGTCAAGCAAAACTGAGTAAGTATTGCATTCATTATAGTAATACCAGCATCGCCTTGCCAAATTCTTATGTTACATTACATAAACTTTACATTTAATTCTCCGTCGAGGTGACGGTCTTTAGCAACGCTTGCTCATTAAGCATGCAAGGAGAGTATCTTCTGAACTCACAAAACTAAGTGTTGATTTATGCATTCGGGATTTGTTAAAAAGCAAAACATTAGTGCCATACACCGATGAACTCCAAGCCCCTTAGCCTCAAAGACCTGTTACAAGCGTATGTTTAATAAAAGATTTGTTTCTACTAATAGCTATTGCAACCACGATGAGAGCATCTTGTAGATTTACTAGCACTGTGTCGTCTGACAGGACACCATGCCCGGGGCTAGAGAAAGTGTATTTGATTCCGTGGGGGAAAAGTGTGCGCTAGTCATCTGATGGGAAGAACCTTGAAGGCAAAACCCTCTAGTTTTACTACAAGGTAGTTTAGAAAAGGTCAGGCTTGATTGGGATCACAGTGCTGACCACTTCACAGGAAAAGCTCTTTGTCTCTGCTGTGATTTTCCCCTGAGGTGACTCGTGTACACCAGTTATCCTGCTCTAAATAAACACTTCATAAGGGTTTATTCACCTGCCTCCCGGCTGAGGCAATCATGAGAAAACGCTCTGATCCTACCGCTTAGGTGCTTCTTTCTACCCTGGTTTTCTTTTTAATTAAACAATGAATGCCCTGTTGAAACAGCACGCCATCATCCGCTGCAGCTATGGCAGGCTCTTCCTGAAGTCTACCCCATGTATTTTCACACTTTCCATTTTCTTTTAATAAGGCAAATGCTTTTATGTTTAAAAAGGCAAAATATGTACATAACAAAACATATAAAAAACCCAAAGTATTTTGCTAACAAGAATAGTGGCACTGGAAGAAAATCCTGGAGCAGCAGCCCTGCATTTGGGATGCATTTATAGTCCCTGAACGCTTTGTTATGCGTAGCAGAAATCCTTCTCCTGTTCTGGCTGACAAAAAGCATTCATCTGCTTTTAAATTTTTCACTGAGGCTGAAATGCATTTTCTGCTAAATATTCTGGGGTTAGAATGTTTCCCGCCTGCCTGCCCTCTTTTTAAATACTATTCCTATCTCTTTTGCAGCAGTAACTTGAATCCTACTCGCTGCTGATAATTTTCAAAGCCCTTACTATGCATGTGGATACCAAAAACTAATTTAAGAATCCAGCCTTGCTCTGACTGGAGTTAGTGAAGATTTACCATTGGCTTTAAAAAGCAGGGTCAAGCCCCTCAGTCTAAACGGGAACTGCAGGATGGTCACGACTGTAAGAAGCAGTTGCTGAACATAAAGTACAGCAGCGCAGCATGGTCAACAGACAAAAATAAATTTTATACCCTAATTACTCTTTTACTAATGACAGCGGGAGAGCTGAGGGTGATACACATTAGAACCTAACGAAACAACACCCGTCCTATTTTATAGCTGTTATCGGGCAGGAGCGGCGATGGGCTGGGGGAGCAGAAAGCGCCTGTATTACCAACTCGTGCTGAATGGCCTCGTGACGCTGTTTGAGGAGTTCTTCCGTCCTCTGGAGGACACCATACTCAGCTGTAATTTCTGCTATTTCCAGTCGCTTCTTTTTATAAAGCGTGCTCTTGCTCCGGACCTTATTAACGTAGTGTTTAAACTGAAAAGAGAGAGAACAGAAATACCATTTCACTTAAAGGAAAAAAAGGGCCTTATCGCAGACTGTTGCTGTATAAAATGTAATTATCTTCTTTAGACTGCATCTTGAAGATTAACTGTTTCCAACAGAGGACTGGAATTCAGGATTCCCAGCGTCTCTTTTATTTTCAGTTCTGCATTTGTTCGCTGAGCGAGCCCAAGAAAACCAGCTCTAGTGCTTTCTGTCCCAGCTCACTCATTTGCGATACTGAGATCGCCCAGTTCCGCTCAGCACCATTTCATGGGTGGAAAAGTAATTACTCTTTGCAAAATGTTATGAGAATCACGGATAATAAAAAAGTTAATGTAATAGTAATTTGCACTTGTAACAGAGCACCAGATCAGCAGTGGGCAGCCCCAAAGAGCTCTGCAGACCAAGCAACATGATAAGAAAGAAAGAAAAGAAAGAAACAAAAATTGGGAGAGGGCTTTTTTTTTTTTAAGAAGTGCTACTTCTTAACAGTTAAAATTTGTTCTCTCTCCTTGACTCTTGCAGACCTAAATGATACCACTAAGTTTTAAAAATAGGAAAATAAAAGCAGAGTCCTTGTCTAGAAGCAGAGAAATGCAGTATCTATTTCACTCAAAACCTAAAGTAATGGATAATTTAGGTTTAAACGATTTATATTTTAAAACTAAGTAAAATAACACATTTCCTTACAGATCAACATCCTCAGCTAAGTTACAGCTGAATCTGCGTGTGCTCCATTTGTAACATAAATGGAGTATCAGGTGTTAAGACAAACATGTAATATTTTTCTTTGCCTTAATGTTTTTGATCTGTCAAACAGGCTTAGCTCTTATTCTTATATCTTATGTGAGAGCTATGAAGCAACTGCCAGTCACAGCTCAAAAATGCACTCAGATCCGGAGATGGAAAGCAAATAAAATTTATTAGAGTAAATGATGTGAGAACATGCTCGAGAACCTTCCCTGATGGGGAGGGGTTCTGCATGTGCAGAGTGAGCATGAAACAGGCAGCCCCCAGGAGAAGACAAGAGTCCTTCTATCACTGATACAGGCTGAAAACTCATAAAAAGAACTTAGATGTTGAAATTTACATTAATTTTTCTTTTTGCAAAATTATGCCCCTCCCTTCTAAAGAATAAATCCAAAAACCCAATGTGACCACAGCCTAAGAACCCCCAGAGTAACTGTATGTTCTATAAAAAGTGTCCTGGGCAAAATGCCCAAAATGAAATCAACCCTGTTCATCTGCCATCCTGTGCAATATCTAGGCCAAAGCTGCTTCTCTCTTGCTATGCTCCAGAACTATTTTTAAAGCCAAAAGCTATAAACGTTTTTGGTGAAAGAACAAACCCACAAATTACTCCATGTGCTCTATGCAGCCTCCGTGTGGCTCTGGAATACCCTTTTACATTGCGCGTACTACCTAGGACAAGGAGAGACAAGGTCACCTCAGCCAGAGCACTGCACAGCCGCGGCAGCTCCGCTACTGTCACACTGGCTTCGTTATATTATTGGCACTCTTCCTATAGTATTACCAAATTCATTCCTTTTCCTAGCAAATTCAAGTATAGCCTCTTAGTTAATACAAAAGACTTTTAAAAAAATTGCTGCGACAATCCCGAGTTCTCTGGGATTTCCAAGAGATTATAAATGCATAAATATCATCTCCCAAACTGAGGAAAAGTTAAGGGAAGCACACTCATCTGTCCTGACTGGGTAGCTCCTGAGATATTTCATTTGACCAGAGGAATATAGTAAAGAATGATGTAAAGGATTACACTTAATATGTGACCACATAAGCTATCAAATTGGAATCATTTCTGTCAGGTTATCCCAGGAGGAAAAGCCAACTCTTATTCTCTTTGCTTTGAGAGTTACTTTTAAGGTCTTGAAAATAGCTCGAGTGGGAGGTAGAGCATTTGCATATTCAATATTCCAAGCATAACGTATTTTACTGTGGAAATCAAAGGATCTTGTTGATTAAAGAACTGATTCCACCAAAGTTCTATTATGAGCTGATGAAGTTAGGACTATATAATAAAAAGTTCACCCAGCACAAACTCCAGGTTGCTCCCATTGACACGTGAGAACTATTCTTTGGGGGTGATGGATGTCTATCTTCCATCGCAGAAGTGGCAGCTTTCTAAAAGCAAACTTAACCTTTCACATAGCTTTCATTGCAGCAAACAAGGTAAAACAAGAGATAAACAATGGTAGGAAAATTGTAATGTCTGTAGAAATGTCAATCAATAGTTGGGCAGAATATTTTCAAAAGACTTCACCTACTCAAACGGCAGCAGAGGTTAGCCCCTCAAAACCTCGCTAACTGAAAGCTTCTTTAGATCCAGGGCCAAATTCAGAGCTGGAGTTATTAGATTTGACTCCGCTTAAACCAGCGGCTTGTAAGGATCTTATGGCAAAATTAAGTTTCTCCAGCCTAAAAGCTGCGAATCATTCCGTAGGTTTCCAAAAATTAAAAATAAGCTCCTCGTAGAATACCAGTGCTTTCAGTTGTGTGAGGATTACTTGTGAAGCTTTCTACGTCTCAAGCTCCCATCTATACGTACATGAAAAACCAACCCTTGATTGCATTTTACTGCGGGAAAAGGTCTTCACAATATTTTGAATAGTTCACAGAAGAATAACACTGCCTTGCTGTATGATTTTAAAATTAACTAACCAAAAGGAATCCAGTTCTGAGCAGCAGCATTTTCCCATAGAGCAGGTCAACCGCTCCCCGTGTAGAAAGCTACAGAATTCCCAGGGACCTGCCAGTGCCTGCAGTGATGTACCATTCCAGGATCTGTCCACCAGTAAGCTTTGCTTTCTCAAGCAACTTAACGCAAATAGTTATTTAAGCTTCAAAGATTAAATGACTGGACAAGAACCAAATGCTGGCACTGAGTTAGCAGTTCAAGTACACAAGGCTGGAGACCCGTGTTTCCTCGCTGAGTCGGAGCCCCCTGAGATACAGAAACTATCCAAAGGAAAGCAAAGAAAGGTCATGCTTTTTCACTTGGCTATTTTTATGGGCGACTGTAACATAACAAGCGTGGAATCTACATTATGAAATAGAGTGAATGAAAACAGGACTTCCATCCCTCATGTAACATCCTGCAGCATGCAAGTATCCAGCATCTCTGGGCAGATTTCCTGAGTTATGTCCCATTTTTACTGAGAGAATCCAGCAATGCCAGTACTTCATTCTCCTCCACTTACTACCACCTGAAAGAGATTGCTATCACCATGTCAAGTCTCACCGCCCTTTTGTGAAGTAATTAAGTATTACAACAATTCTAAATACAAGAAGATCAAATCACAGCTACTAAAATGGCTTCTCCAGGAGCGTGCGGAGCCTCACCTGGAGGTTGCCTGGAGCCTTCCTGGAGGTCACCCCCTCCCGGAAAGAACACAAGCGTGTTGCCCGCACACCTCAGTGTTTTGCTGGATTGGGATCAACGCCCAGCTCCTCTAATGCTTAGTCTATGCTTTCGTTATAACCCCATCATTTTGTCTCCTTAAAACTAACACTTGTTCCACGTGAAGTTTTCACAAGGTTCTTATTCCAAGCTCGTCATTAAAGGAGAAAATGGATGAACTTTTTTTCAGAAAAGCACATCCCAGATTCACCCCTTGTTTTCGAGTCAAATACTATTTTAAAATATTTTCTGGTTACTCTGTCCATATTGTGTTACTGTAATCAAAATAGTTTTCACAGGGAAGTACTACAGAAAAAGTATGAATTGAAAAAAAATTCTTTCAGAAACGCACAACCTAAACAGTTTTGTTAATAAAATCATTTGCATAAGCTCCATAATAGCAGAAAAATCTTAGCTGGCTATCTCTATCAATATTTGAGAAACAGATGTTTTCATTTTTAATGAATTTTTAATTAGACCAATTAATGGGATACAGACTGTCCAGAGTATCAAAATTCAGTTAGGAAAAGTTCCTGATCATGACAGATTTGCAGTAATTTGTCTGAAGAGGCTCTAAACGTAAGCTCGTACAGCCATGGGCGGCTACAGTTAATAGCTCATAGACAGAAGGATGAACTCCTAACAGATACGAGCAGTATTCCCTTAATCTCTTAAAATGGGAGTATCCTACAGCCTGCTCATTGACAGAGCCATTGGGGAAACTCCTCATTAGCATTAAGCAGGATATCTCTTCTAGGACCTCTTGCTTCTGGTCAGGAAGACCTATTAAAGTAGCCATTACTAATCCTTTGGATCAATCAGAATATTTATAATGAAAAACCACTTTCAGCTATCACTGAAAATGCACAGACCGATAAAACTGATGATTTATTCATGGCAGTGGGTGCTGCAAGAGCATTTGATTCAGTTCAGATTTGTCTGAATCACTGCCTACATTTGGCTTAAATGCTGGTTAACTCCTTACAGCAAAAACCTTCTGGCTTCTCTAAGAATCCGACAGATTTGCCACTTTTGTTCTCACAACATGACTACCAGCTACTCTCCTCTTCCCGTGTGTAAGGAGCCGGTGGCAGACAGGAACATAACTGTACCTGGAGCCTTAGGGAAACGTTAAGAGAAAGATTGCAAACGGAGAGGAAAATATCCCCTGGGTCCTGCCTTAAACCATTTAACGTTCGAGTTGTGAGCTCCTGTACAGCGACTCTCTTAAAAATCCACCTCCCTGCTCCGGAGCCAGACAACTGTTTCTGGTGGATTTGGATGGACCTGAACGTTTTGGAGGAAAAGTGACGAGCACAGCCACGATCCTATTCTATTCTGATACCTGGGGAAAGTCGAGGTTCTTGGGGCTCTGTGCTGAACTCTGAAAAGTACAATGCGTTGTGTCAAGAGCTAAAAATATCCCAGCTTTACCCAGGATCACTTGTAATTGAACCATCTAGCCTTCTAAGTGTCAACATCTGATTCCCTGATTTTCAGGATCTGACAGCTGCAGCGAGGAGCCTGCCAGCTTCACCCCATGCTCATCGTACTTTGTTTGAAGCACTTTAAAAGATTTCATAATCGCCGAAGCAGACAATTCATTCCTACCTTTTTCCGCTTGAGGTAAACGGATTGTTTATTCCCTGCTGTTTCTTCTAAGTTGTATCTAGCTGGACAACCCCTCCAGCCAACTGGAATGCCGTAACATTCCTTTTTGTGATTAGAGAAGAAAGCAAAATGCTAGCACCTAGAAAACATAAGCCAGGATTGACCTTTTGGTGCATGAAGTGCTAAGAAGACCTCAAGTGGAGATCCAAATACTGGTAAGGGAACAGAAGCTAGAAGGGCACTGGTTCTTCGATTGCCAAGTCTTGTGAGCACCGGGATGTAAGAGGATACGGCAAAGCGAGACAAAAGATGATAAATACTGGTTATAGGACAAAAAATAATTCTTGGATTTAACGGTAACACTTACGTTAAACATGACAGGATTTTAAAGCCTGTTTTAAACTTCAGACCACAAAGCTATTTGTTAAAACCCCTTTTTCTTCCATTTTAAAAATGGAGGAACTAAATGTAAAATGTGTCTGACTGGAACAAGAAAGCATGAGGAAGCCCTCGGATGTCCGAGAGTGCCAAGTTGGATGTGCCACCTCTTTCTGTCCCCACCGAACACCCGTACTGCAGCAGTGACTCACCACTACTACATTAATCAAGATTTCCTTTGGTATTGGCTCGAAGCTGGAGTAACAGAGCATCAAATCAGAAAATCCAAGTTTAAAAGCATAAAGTACCAGATACAAATCTATAGCAAAAGGTTGTCTGGTGACTGATAAACCGAGACTTTTACTGATGAGAGATAATCTGTTCACTTTTGCTTCATCACCTCTCCCCTGCCAGCTTACTTGTCTCATCCATCAGTCCTGACTTCTCCCAGCCTGGACTCTGAAGCAGGGCTGGTTCTGTAACGTGCCTCTGCGATGAATTTTGAGGAGAAACAAAGCCTCTGGTACAAGGTTCTGTGCAGCATTTTTGGCAGCAGACATTTACAAACTGATCGAGTACCACTACCTCCATTTTCCAGATGAGGAATCTATGACCTTTGGAAAAGAAGCGATCAAAATCATCAAGGATTCAAATCCTTTCCTGGTTTTTAGCCATAGGAAATACTCTTTCTGCTGCTTTACGCTGGAGCTCACGAGTACCGCTACAGCTCACCAACAAAGTAATACACGAGAACAGGACACGGATTGTATGGTACGGGCTTCCCTGGGCCAGGGTACAGAAAGTATCTGACAAACCAGGAAAGGCTTCTTAGGAAGACAAATATTATAAGGTGATGGTTTTGCCCAAAGTGCTCAGTCTTTTTCTTCACTCCTCAGACTTGAAAAGATTTAGGAAGTTAAAAGCAGAACATACCTGAACAAAAGGAATGCAGGTCATGTTCAAAACAGGTCTTGTCTTTTTCTCTCTTGAGCCTCTTCCTTGTGTCAATTAACTTGGCTTTTTCATTATTAAGCCTCTTTAGGAGTTTCTGTAACCATGTTTCCCTCCTCCTCTGCTCTCTTTGAATTACTATGGTCAGAGTATGTTGTCCCCATCAAGAACAGGCACAACATGAATTATTTTCTACCTTACAGCACTTCATAGATAATGTAAAACATATGTTGCTGTCTTGGTAATGCATTCTTGATGATTAATTAAACACTTCTTTCCCATCACATGTCATGAAACACAGATTGTCTGCTTTCTGTTTTTATTTTTACTTTAAAAGTTGTCAAAGACTGACTTCAGCAACGCGCCCACTGGGGTTGAAAACCTTGTAGTGGAAAGAAATCTAATGCAGTGGTCTTCTTACTATTGCTACCTCTGAAACACCTCTGGAATGTGTATAGGATGTTCTGGCAAGAGAAATCAACATCTTAATACTCAAAGTCTCTGTGCCTTTGCTTCCACCTGTAGTTTTCAACTTGATTTATGGAAGGGGAGAAAGGCAAGAAGGCACCAGTGCAACACGCATGGATTCCACACTCCACAGGAAGCCTTTCCGTACGAGGGACCACAGACGCATTTCCATACGTGATTCACTCTTTAAAAACTCCCTTAAAAGAAAACTGTTTTCGTGGAGCAGGCATGTCCTATGGGATCAGGAAGGGAGTTCCTTCTACAAAGGGCGTTCCCTGTACTGAGCAGGACGTGAAAAAAGCACAGAAACAGACGAAAGCGAAGAGTGTTACTCTTGATAAATGATGGCAGTGCAAATTAACACAATATGGACAGAATTAAAAGATATATTAAGTCAGAGAACGATGCAGCTAAAACACTTCACTCTAGCGGTTCCATAAGTCTACTTAGCAGGCTTTTTCAAAGCTGAGAAAAATTATTGTCTTAAGAAAAGTCAATTAATTTTGCTGACAAACCACTACCCAGCTGTGGCAGCCTCATTCTTTGCAAAGCTGCTTGAATAAGTAGACTTTCAAAGAGAACTTTGCCTGAGCTACGCTGGCTGTGCTAGTCAAAGTCTGTACCGCAGCAAAACTTCAGGAGGGCCTGGGAAAATTGGTTTTTAAGTAAAAACTTTTGTGGGTAATAAATACAACAGGACTAACTGCGTTTCTGATAACTGCTGGTATTACGCTTCATGATCATATATCACAGAGAATGGATAGTAACACAGATTTATATTATATACCTGATAATAAAATTCATCTACATGACTTACCACTTGAACTCCTAATCCCTAGAGTAGTCTTGTTGACTGTTACAATTAGTTATTTACCATCACACCATCTTGATGACATTGACATTATTTTGACTCAGAGTAGGGAATGTGAAGACATCCCAACACTAAGTCCTCATATTCCTTTCAATCTGTTAGGTACGATGTGAATAATTGAAATTAATAATTTGAAAATAGCTATAAATCAAGCAGTGCTGTGGTATAAACACTGGAAAGCATTTGAAAGCACTGGACAGCATTGTGCTACCTGCACATTAAGAAAAAAATGCCTTCAAATATGTTAATTTTGGAATCTGACCACAAAAGAAATGTGCGTTAAAAAACTAGAGGCCAATCTGTTGCAATGCCGAGGCCATGCAGTTTGGTAACACGCTATCAAAATGGATCAGATACCATTTACTGCAATGTAAAGTTAAAAAGAAATTGCGAGTTAACAAAAAATTGAACCATCTCTTACAAATCTCCCCTTCCTTCTACCCGCTGATCCACCACGTACCTCATCCCCTTTCAGAAGGTCAGCGCCTTCTAACTCATGGGCCTGACTGGTCTTCTGCAGCATCTGCCTTTCAGCGCTGGACATCTCTTCCTTAGCAGCCTGAAGTTCTTCTGCCTTGGCTTCCTTCTTCCGAGACATTATAGATGCCTGCACGATCATTAAAAATGCACGTGGACAAGTGAAGTACAACTTGCCGTGTTTAACCATTAGTAAAATGCAATGCAGTAAATTCCAGGCACCCCTGAAACCACATTTTAACTGTTAGAAAGTGATTTTCATTAAGAAATGCGATCACGTCTCACTGTAAAGAAAAAAAGCATCAATTACGTGTCGTACACAGCAGCACAACGGCACTGAAGCCAACTGCAGACTCCCGACTGTCTCCAGTACGGCCAAGATTTCCTCCCAGATTCATGTTGATATAGTTTACATTTGAGATTTGCATTTCTTCACCTCATTTTTTCATTTTCATTGAAGAGAAAGGCAGGCATTTTAGCTGCTCCAGTTCTTCTACTTAGCCCCTTCTTGTGCATATGTAAGATACACCAACATGGCTTAACTGGAAAGTTATCCAAGATTTCACAAATGCCATAATACAGATTTTTATAACTCCAACCTACTCCAACCTACAGAAATATGTTATACTAACAGCAGAACCGAGCCATTAAATCTTGGCAAATAGCGAGAAGATGATGAATAAAGCAATACAGTACAGAAATAGTGTACATAAATGGGGTTTTTTGAGTCTAAAAGATAAAGGATTTTTTAAAAGAATGTTTTATACAAGACAGAATATTTAATAGTACTGAATTTTTGACCAGAAGCTAAGAAATTTGGGAATATTGGTATACAATTGTTCAGGAAAAAAAAAACCAAACATTTTGATCCTGCTAAAGTAAGCTATTTAAAAATATTTCAAAATAACACAAGACTAATACAGATGCATGCGCATGAATTGGAGGCATGGTTGGTTTCTTCATATGAAAGGGAAAACTTTGAAAAAAACGAAGGAAAATACACACTGACTTTCTCACACTAGGTTCAAAGGACCAACTTTATTACTAAAAATATCAGAGAATTCTGTTGGGGTCGTATCTCAGCTCTTTGCCTCATGAGATACCTGCGGTGAGAAATCATGGCGCAATAAATGGTTATTTTGTGAATCAGAAGCCTGTCCCTTGCAGAACAAAGACCACCACGTGCTTTCAGCTCACAGCAGCAACCCGAACTCCTGGAGTGGCTCCTCCACGGAACAGAATCAGATCACAAGCCAGCTGGTCTTTGGTACCAGCACATTACGTAGCAGGTTTTTCTTTTGGGAAGAGCATCTCTTACAAAACAAAATGCGGTGTTTCATATTGCATATGTGATCAAACTGCAGTCTACATTTTATCACAATCTTTTGCCTCCCACTGAAACATTTTACTTAAGGCTTTTCATTTTTTAAGCCGTCACCATAAGCATCATCCTGAAAATCCTCAACAAAATTAGCAGCGGCACAGGTTGCCTGGAAAAGAAATCACATTTCTGCAAGAGCTCTGAAAATCTCAGCATTCTTAAATCCTTTTTATAACTTGTGAATTTACTAAGACTAGACCAGAGAGTCTATTTTATAGAAAGACAATTTTATAGACTCAGGATCAAAAAAAATAATATCAAAGAACACCTTCCTAATAGATGGAACAGGAAAACTAGCACTTGGTCAAACACAAGCGAGGGATGTAGCTGAAAGCAAGCCTTGCATCCAGGTCCGACTGCAGCATCCAGCCCACGTGGCACCTTTCAAGAATCTGTCCACAGCCGGAGCTTTACCAAAACAGCTCCTCCAAAATGATCCTTCCAGAATTACTGTGATGCACCTGAAGGGCAGCACCGAGCACCTTAAGGACAGCAAGCAACACAAACCCACTAATGTGACTGAAAGCCGTTGTTTGACTCAGCCCTAAACATCTATATGCTCAACAACTATTTATTTTCTTTTTGCCCTCCATTATTATGTATTTCTACTGGTTTTTCCTAAATAAATTAAAGAAAAACATCAACGCGTAAAACAATCAGTGACTGAAATTGCTCTCCTGCTTCTGCTTCAAAGAGGTTTTGTTCCTTCTTACCTGCTGCCGATATATGGAGAATTGACTATCAATTGGCTCATTCCTCATCATTCTTTTCTCAATAAGCTGATTCATTTGTGCATTTACTTCATTTATCTGCAAGAGAGAGTAGAAAACTTAGGAAATGGAGCTTTATATCTTTGTCTTCTCCACAAATTAAATGCTTTGCAAACCAGATTTACAATCCCGCCGGTTCCATTTTTAAAACAGAGAAACAAGCCCCCAAAATTCAATGAGTCATTAAGTACTGGCCAGGAAGAGGTTTTGCATTTCCAGTTCTGTGCCATTATGATAAGGCAGAAGCATGACGTTGGCCCTGAAAATGAAGTAAACTGGTATACGTGAAGAGAAAATGCATCTGAATCGGTACAGACAGAAAAGAAACCCGATGTTTTCACATACTATGTGAAAAATGTAATTTTATCAATCCTAACTAAAATTCCTTTTCACTCAACCATTTATCAGAAGTTTAAAGGGCAGCAAATAAAGACTATGTTATATCAAATTTCACCCATACTTCGAAGACTCCCCAACCATCCTATTCCAGCTCTGTGCGACCTTCTTTCTACCGCTGCAAAATGCACCTGCGTGTCCACAGTCTCCAGCGGTTGATCTCCATCCTAGCTGAAGCTCCAGAGCACCTGAAAACTCAACAGCTACAGCCGGGCACTGATTCCAGCTCTTCCAGTGCTACCTGGGACTCTCATCAGCCACGGAACCCACAGCTCTAGCAACCTTCCTTTAATTCTCTGCTAACCAGATGAGTGCTGGTAAGCAAGGGGTGTAAAATATGAGTTGAAATCCAATGAAGTCGAAGCGTTAATGCAGGTGCAGTGCTGGGCGTTACCTTAACACCGCTATAAGCAACACCTGGGTACTTTGAAAGCTCAGTATTTTGAAGGAAGGACTAAAAATACCCAGAAAAAAAATAAAATCTCCTGTAAATTCTATTGCTTTACAAAAGCTATTAGCGGTAGAACAGGCCTGAACTGGAAGATGGCAAAAGAATTCCCTTCTGTAAATAAATTCCTGGTTTATATATTAGCAAATGCATTATAGTCACATGCTTAGTGCAATTCTGCTCCGTTTTAAGACTTTGAGACAACAGAAGGCTGATTAAAAAAAAAAAGCTGTCTAAGGCCATGCTGTGATAACATCCAAGTATATGACACGTTTTTACTATCTATTAAGAAGAACATACTTCCAAAACGTAACAAATTCAAAAGTTACATCATGGAGAAAGAGGAAAAAAACTCAACTTGAAGCTTTTAAAAATATTGCCAAAACCCCAACAATACTCTTGTGAAAGGAAGGTGCCAAACAGGGCTTCAGCTGTGCCTGAGGGAAAGAACTGCCACCACAAATACTGTTTGGATTAGAAGAAATAAGCTAGGAAAGCAGAGGCTGAATCACGGCACTAGGTTATTATTTCAGACCTAATCTACCATTTAATAATGCTGTCATGCTTAGAAGCATGGAATCCAAAATGGTGCTGGGCTGTCAGCAATTCTACTTCTGTAAAAAGTAGTTTTAACCTTAAAATAAAACACATTCCTGATGACACTTGGCTGCTGATTCTTGTCTGAGCCAAAAAACCTGTGGGCATTTCTTGAGCACATTACTTTGGCACGTGCTGTGTGTGAATGCACAGGAGGCTGCTGCGACATTGATGGAGCTGCTCAACATCTCTGTGCTTCAAGGCCCCGGAAGAGTGAAGAGTGGTGGACGGCAGCCCTCATGCCCATGGGGAAATCATGCTCTGATCTATTACAAATACTCCGTTCCTCCTTATCTAGCTTGCTTTCGCAGCAAAGCCTGAGCTGGAGATCCCGTGAATATTAAAAACCAACTGGTCAGAGAAGGAGAAGACTGACCAGTGTGCCTAGCAGTGTGTAGGATGAGTCTTCTGACCCTAGCTAACAGCGTTGTGCGTCTTCATCATCATCAATAGAAATACTAATAATTAGCATTCCTCTAAATTCTTCTAGAGCATAATGTTACATATGTCATCTTTTATTTCGGACTAAGTGAATATAAAACCACACTGAGTGAAACATAAATGGAGTTCTGTGGCAACAAAGCCTTCTGCACCTTTTGGATACATGCTACAGGTCAGGATTTTTGCTCATTCTAATGCTGTTTGCTGTTAACTTCTAAAAAAAATATCTGGAAAGGTAAATCAAGTATTTGATCCCCCTATTTCCTCTGGTCTTACCAACTAAAACAAACAATGAAGGCTTATTCCAAACACATTGACCAAGACAGAATATTGTGAAGACACATCACCCAGAGAACGTTGTTCACCGCTCCATAAACACCCTCTGTACGTCGGTATAAACACAGCAAATTGCTAACACCTATTTTTAAATGGCATTTAAGGATAGGGTTGGGTTTGCTTCTTAGGTTTTTTGTTTGGTTTGTGGGGTTTTTTTTAAACTTCCCTGAGAGTTTGCAGTTAGCGATTAACGCATCTTCTTCTGGTTTACAACTGAAGGGATGTTCCTTAGGGAATGAGACATTTTCTCAAGGATATACAGTTGAGATAAGAAAACTACAGTGTACAGGAACCTTAGACTGTGCTACGGAACACACACGAAGTGTGACCTTGGTCAGCTTACCTTGACTTCCAGTACGTTGAGATCAGACTGACTCATAGCTGGCTCTGCAGCCACCTTTTGTAAGAAATACACTGAATTCTTCTTACTTTCAAGCTCTCTAGGTACTTTTTCAGTCACCAGGTAGGAATTGAAATTTATCTCCTCTTCTAGTTTCTTCATTAAACCTTAAAAGCAAATTAAATCAGTGTGTGTCTATGTAGGTAATGTAGCGGATAATTAAGTTTGATTTCACCCACACATTATTTAGCAGCAGATTACAACAACAACAACAGCATAACATTCGAGGCTTCTTTTCAATGCTCAGAGAAACAGGTAGTTTATTTAGATTTTTAATCTGGTGGTTAAACAATTTAATATGTATTATTCTCCATCTGTCTCTCTAGCATATAACCATTAACTCCTTGACAGATTCTTTTCATCAATAAACAAGTAGAACCCTCCTTACATGAAACTCTAGCTGCATCAGATGCAAACTTCAACCAGCAGCATTGATATAAAAAGCCATTAACACCGTGTGTGTCTTACACACATCAACGTACGGGATCCCACGTTACTTTTTTTGTGTCAGGAATGACATTCTTCTGAAAATTTGAAGTTAAGAACTAGACTTTGGTTGCTTACGTGCACGCAAGGAGAGGGGCAGCAAAACATCCTGACGTTGATCCTACTCCCTGGTTGCTTAAGTCATTGTTTTGTGTGAATGACTTCATCTACAGACAGAAATGATCTCTCTGTGGAATCCTTTATCTGTACAAAGACCTTAATTTGGCCAGCTCATCTATAGATTTGTTATATCCTTGGAAATTCTCTCTTAAAATAAAACTTTATTTTAATCTGGCATCTAAAGAGGCTTTAAAATGAGCAGAATTTAAGGTATGCCTCCTTTAAGGATCTTTTACACTGCTGGAACACTTATAAATTGCCTCCCTGTAAATAGCACACTATTTTCTCTTTTAAGAATAAGCATTTAATCTCAGGACAGTATATAGATTGAGAATTCTGAAAATGATAATAAAAGAGAAAAAACAAGCAGGAATTGCTGGGTAACGTCAAAAAATCAGTTGAGAAAAGCAACCCCATTTATAAGTTTTGCTCCACACTGCATGTTACCATCCCTACGATGACTTGGCTCTTGCAAGGCAGAGTAATTCAGCCTCCTTAACAGATAATTTATAAATAAACAGAGGTACGTACAGATAAAAACAATACACAGCTAGAAAAATGCAACGGAATAAAATAACCATCTATTTAAATTACATTACAGAGTCTTCCACTGACAACAGGCAGTTTAGTGCCATTACTCCTCTGAGACACCTGTGCCAAGGGCTACGACGAGATTTGGAAGTTAATAATGTCAGAGAAGAGTGGGAACAGGTATTTCAGAATATTTGTCATGATCTAGATGCCTAAAAGGTAAGTATCCTAGGAATTTTTTTAAACTACTCGAGCGCTCAAATTGAGGGTTTTTTGGGGGGGGAAGAGTGCATCTCTCCATATTTGGGAGAATACGCAATTGCCATGAAAAACAAGAAATTCACAATCTCTGTCTCTCCATATACTGCACAGGCAGAGAAAAGCCTGAGTACAAAGATACAAGAGTACAGCTGGTGTTGCTGAAACAGAGATGGGAAAGGATGTAGGTGAAAGCAGAGATTTTGGTTCTCAGGCTAAAAAGCCTGCTGACCATATCTCTGATGGACAAAAGGAGAAGGTCAGAACAGAGTGAAATACAAGCCTGGGAAAAGGGGCCCCCGTTATTCTGCTGCTATTGACCTCGAGGAACACCGTACTGGTAGATCCTCCTCGCCCTCTGCTCCCAGCTCAGGCTGAAAGAAAAGCGACTTGGTTTAGCTGCCAGAGAGGAAATAAGCCATTAATTCTTGAGAACGCCTCAAGAACCAGAGGGCAGAAGACAGACCCTAGGGAAGGCAGCGTTGCGAACCAAGCCAAGCCAACACAAACTAAAAATGAGTGGGAATTCCTCTTTTCCAGCAGTTGAGGTTGTTGATTTCTGTGTTTATGCAAAGCAACACTACCACACGATCTTCTCCCCTCGGTGGAAAGGCCCATTTATCTTCTGCAAAGCAAACGGCATCAACACAGGTTTCACAACGGTAAGTGGAGTTACTCTACAGAGCCATGATGGACCTGGCGCTACAGCTACGCCCCGAGGGACACACTTGGGCTTCCCACTCCTTTCTTCCAGAAGAACTCAATTCTAGTCTTCCTCAGCCCACAGCAGAGCTGGGCAGGAGGGACCACATTTTAATGCCTCACTAGAGATCTACCACCTCTGCAAATGCAGCGAAGCTTCCCACGTACACTGTGAGCTGAATTATCACCTCAGAACCAGCTAGGAACACAGCTCCCAGTTTGTTATTTATAACCAAGATCTTTGGTATGGAAATCAAAGTGATTATCAATTCAATTATTCTGATATTAAATATTTATATTTTAATTTAATCTAATCAAACTCATTTCTTGGTTTCCTCTTAGTAGCAAAGAAAAAAAAATCTGCATATATAGCCTATCCTTTATTTCTTGTACTACTCCAGTTCTCTTATAAAAACGTAGATGCCTAAATAACGACTTGTAGATATGACACTCATCCCAGGCAATAATCACACCTAAACAACTGCTTTCATAAGGGCAGGAACCTCTTGACTCCACAGGGTATAACCTTGATCCCTATCAAGATTTATTTCTCAGATAACCTCAGAGCTACTACCAGCTGCTTTTAACCACTGACTGCTTCTGCATCACGCTTACACTTGACGGCACAACAAGCAACGAAGCGAGTTAAAACTTGACACCTTGATGGGGAAAGACATGATGATGTCAGCATCCCCCATGACTAATGTAGTTTCTTTCCTAAATACTTTGGATAAATTTTTCCTCTTACACAATTCAACACAGGGAGAAGTAACTATCTAAGAGCTATTTCTACTGCTTAATAGAACCTTAAAAACTAAAACATAGGGCAGCTGTTGTTTGATTTTTCTTTTCAGTGAAAAACATTCTTTTCTCAAATTCCCAGGCTAGACGAAAGAAAAGCAAGCATACCTCACATCTTTCCATTACACATATAAATTCTGTTTTTAATGTTTTAACATTGACTTATGGTTACAAAATCTACATACGTAAGCTGCACAGAAAGTCTGGCTCTGTGCCCTAAGGTTATTTTAACAAGGTTCTGCCAACCGTGTATTTACATGTACAGAGCTATTAAGAGCAACTCCTCATGTTTTCCACTCAAATTCTTTTATTATGATTATTACAAAGAGAGGGATGGGAGAGTTTCTTAGTGCTTGCTCAGTCATGTAGGAAAGAGGCAAGTTTCCCTGCATAATTCTGCTCACGGATCTAAACCTTGATTCACCCTACGCTCAGATTCCTACTTTTTTCCTCCACAGGCTACCAGTTGTGTATCCTATACCAACATTTTTCCACAATAACTGATTTTTTAAAAAGGGGAAAAAAAAAAAAAAGAGGAGCTATCTGCCCACACTTCATTTAATATCGCATAGGAAAACCATGACAAAGGCAGGTCTAGAAGACTTCCACATGCCATCCACGTACATCAAAGCCTTCTCTTCCCTTCCTGCAATCATCCTCAGAAAGAGAGAACTGAAATTATTCCCTCCACAGCTTCCAGTGACATCACTTCTAACTTCCCTGTATCAAACAAAGGCCTGGGACATGCCAACACTGACAGATTGTGGCCAAACCATCCTTTTAGTACCTTCTTGAAGAACTGAAAAGCTTTCTGAATTTGCCATTGTACGTTATGGTTTCCATGTTTATAATTATTGATGAAATCTCTCTGGCTTTTCAACATCCTTATTGAATTCTGGTCTGTGGATACAGCATTGCAGCGATGGACATATCAGAGCTTAAGAGAGGTAATAACTCTCCTATTTCATTTTCTTCCACAAATAGATACATGGATAGCACCAGATCTTTGACACTGGGAGCTCCAGTTCTACCATTTTCATAAAAAGACCTTTTTAGAGGCACTTCTTAGGGAAGAGTCCCACATGCTGTAACTACATTCCATATACATTATTCCCCAAGGAAGACTGTGGCATTTGGCTATTCCTTAAAATATATACTGTTGGCATGGGCTTGGCTTCCTAAGTGATCAGGGTCACGTGAACAGTCTGCTCTGCTCATTATTCAGTCACTTCCCCATTTTTATTTCACCTGACAATGTTACCAGTGATCATTGCTATTTTCTACCAGGCATCTGATGTAAATACTAAACAAAAAAGAGCCAAACACGGATTTCTGAATGTCCTAATTAGAAACACATCCACTCAGCAATGACTCCCTGATTAACTTTCTTTCTAAAACTTTCAATAAACTCCTTTTAATCCTTTTAACAGAGGTCATGTTGCATTTTGCTGCCTTGTTCGTTCTTCAAAATGACGTGCAAGTAAAGAGACAATGGTCTTAAATTAAATCAACAATAGTGATACTATTAATCTTACCAACCAGGCTTGTATTCACATCAAAGATACTGAGTTAGCTTAAAAGTGCTTTACCTCTGACCTTGCATCAATTGCCAGCGACTTTATAACAAATACAATCATTTAAAATAAATAAAATCATCTAAACGGGAATAAAGTTCCACCTAAGCCATTCTCCTTTACCAAATACGTCTATAACTTTAATTGTAATGTGGTCTGTGGTGAGGGTGGAGATCGTTTAAACTTGGAATTTTAGGGGAAGATAGTTCTGTGGAAAAGAAAAACGTTAATGTTTCCATTCCAATGGAACATTTAACTAATAGCATCCTGAATTTCTTCTTTTCATCAAGTGTCCAGAATGCCATAGACACCTCTACAAAGCAATTCCTCTTTGACCAGTATCTTTGAAGGTCTCTGTGTTCTAAATCTATTACTACATATTAACTTAATGAAGTATCTAAATGACACATTTCACTGTTTATCAACAACAATCATCTTAACACATTCTTTTAATCAATATTTTCAAGCTAGTCATCCGCTTCTTCCTATTTCTGCCAATAAAGGGAACAATAATGTTCTGTAAAATGGTCAGAGATCAAGCATTTCAGTAATTCGCTTCGCTTCTTGGCACCAACAATTTCTGTTTGTGCCAGCAGAGATATTCCAAGCGAAAAGATGGCAATCTGGCTGAGAAAGCATGAGCGAGGTTATTCAAACGAGTGGTCAGTGTTAACAGAAATACTATTTGTATCTAGAACAACAACCACACCACAAAAAAAACCCAGAAACTGCAAATTCCTGTTACTTAGAGCTACCGGCAGCAACTGCCTCGCTGTAGTTAACCTCCTGAGCAGCTCATAAACAGGGAAGGGCTGTGCTGTGGAAACCAGCCTGATCGATTCTAGCCTACAACACACCTCCTAACAATCAACTCTTTTTCATGAGACAATACAAAGTCCTCTGAACATTGTATTTCTGAGAGTTAAAAACCTACTAACCATAAGCTGTCTTTTCCTGGCACAGCAAAAGGAGGCTGATGCTAATTGCGTGTTAATAATACTCATGAATACGTGCTTGCTGCCTTCCTTAGGAAGTTCCTTTACATTTCTTTAAAGTACTTCATCCTAAATTAATTATGAGATGAAGTAAGCAAAGCAGCATGCACCTGTAAGACAAAAAAAAAAAGCTTTGGAAGTTAAAACATCTGAAGTTTTAAAAATGGAAGAAAATTATTTAAAGGAAAGTATCTAACTTCCAGTGAAAATCCACACCTACCAACCAGCCGCTGAACTGTCAGTTCATACTCATAGGAGTAGGCAGCTGAGGTTCCAAACTACAGCCAAAGGGAATTTTTAAAATAAAATAAATTGTGCCAACTGCAGACCAACAAAGCTTTTAAAAGAAATGGAATTCAGTGCACTGTGGTCACCTCATTTCAATTATTTAGAAAACGCAGTTGGCTTTTGGTAATTGCTACTACAGGCAGTGTCTTTGTAACTACTATGAGGGAAAGCAATTACAAAGCTAAGTCCCAAAGTCTTTGTTTGGGCAAAATTTCAACAGAAGTTTTCTTAAGTAATGACTCCAAGTTTTTCTTTGGACTGTCTAAACCCTTTTCTTTTTTTTTCCCCTGCAAGCAGGACTCTAGATAAGGAAATTAGGTAAATTAACTTTATGTTTATTTTCATCTCAATGATCAAATGACATATTTACTGGCTTTTTATTATGTTACCTTTGCTTCTGTGAACCGACCCCATCAAGTTTCCATTAGCCTTAAAAAAACCCAGGAACTGAAATAGAAATGTTGACACAGCCTTGCTGTATAAACTCTCCGATAGCTACTGCAAAAATGGAACAGTTCGAAAATCCAGCGCCGGCCCCTCTGAGTAAAGATCGCTCAGATACTCTTTTAATTCCATTTGTGGTTAGTGGCTGAGGAGCATCACCAAAAAAAATGAAGTAAAATTATGAAGTAATAAAAAGGCAACGCGGTGGTGACTGAAAAGGACCCTCTAACTCAAACCAGCTGCCAAAGCAGTTACGTGATGCAACTGGAATATCAAACACACTTGAAAGAGAAGGACAAGGACTTACTTTACTACGTTTAAATCGATAAGTAATTTATACATACAATAAAATCATGTTACGGCCTTTTTTTTTTTAACCACAGCAACTTAGAATGCGACTGGAAAAGCCCTGCGAACAGGACCGTTCTGAGCCTTACACCTTCACGCTGCTTTACACACAGGCAAGAATTTCCCTACAAATCAACCCCAGCGCCGGAAGGAACAGCACACAAAACCTCTATCCGTCCTGCGGCGCGTTATCAACAACCAAGAGGCAAACTGGGAGGGGTTAAGCAATTTGCCAAAATCACACATATCTGAAACGCCGAACCCTACACTTGACTCCTAGTTTTGTGGTCAAACTGCCAGGTTAATCCTTGTCACATTTCCTTCAAAGCAATTAAATCCTCAGAAACCTGAAAGCTGTCAAATTGCAGCCTTTGGAGACAGTTCGTTACGCATTTATCTGGTAACTGCAATCCCTTCCCGCCTGCTATTTTTATACGAGATCATAGAGTGTAATTTCTTTTGCTGAGATTATTTGCAGACTGAGATATCACTGAAAATGAGGAGAAGCAACCTTGCTATTTTTAATGGAATCGAGCAACACAGAACTCAGGCAGCTGTGGTCACGTCACGCGAACAAAGTATTTTCATATGTAAACAATTTTATTAATATATGAAGGTATAGACTTTAATATGGAGATATATCTAGTATATACACTTAGAATAATAAACGTGTGTATATATATATATATAAATATATATATATAACCCATGATCTATTAAAAAAGCTTCATTAGGAAGTAGCTTTATTTTTGGTACCATACAAAACAACATAAAGCTGCACTACAGTAAGAAACAGGCCTTAAAGCTTTTCAAATAAATATTTTATAGAAGGTAACTAGAAAAACAAGTCTCCACTGAATAAGACATAGCAATCAATGGATTTCGACATTCACTGAGAAAATTTTAAAGCAGCAGTATTTCACCAACGCCCAATTACAAGCACAAAACAGCAGTTTGTCTTTTCAAGGAGGTTTCTGCTTTTTCCAGCCGCGTTCCAACGGTTTATTTCTTGCACAGTACTAAGGTTAGCATTCACTATTTAACTGTTGGAAGATTTTTTTGTGTGTGAAGCAGACCTCAACAATATGACTGATACCATCTTCCCTTGGCTTTTTGTTGCAAGGCACACCCAGGCTCAGGATCTCCAGCATGTGCCTTTAGAACACAACTTCTTTCTTTCTTTAGATCCTCTTAAATCCCCAGATGCTTTTGGCACTACCGTATCACCGACGGCCATCCAGTTTTGATTTTGTTTCTAACAGAGAAGTGTAAACCCCCGGCCTTTATAGATGGCTACTTACTTTCAGGTTTTGAATCCACTACTGCATGCTGCATCTCTTTCAGCTGGAGCTGTGCTCTTTGCAGCCTCTGCTCGGCGTGGAACAACTTTTGAGAGAGAATTGGACACACATAAGCTCATTCCTTTGAAATGCATGTTCAAACATCTAAAACAAGAGTATCACAAAGAACCCCAAATATAATCACCAGATGCTTATAGCTATTTTTTATCTGTTTCACACGGGAACACGCCAAAACAAATTTTCAGCAATTGGCCTGGGTTTACTTGCTGTTCTCCAGTGTTAATTAAGAAAGTATTCTTGTACTTCCAAGTGATATTTTCTCTACGGCAGAAATTCATTAAACAAATTTCAACCAAAAATATGAGTGGCTGGAGCATGAGAACAGCAACAAAAATGACAGCAAGAATCAGGATTGCAGCAGAAAACTCTCCTTATGCTGCAGTTCGTCAATGCAGGCAAGTTGTCAGAGCAATCCACTGTCCAAGTTGGCAGCAAGCTCAGTGTACTCTCCAACTGCACCCAGCTGATTAGCACTTGGTGATTTAGAGAGCTGGAATTGGCTGGACATCACGTTTACTTGTGATCCCGCTCAGGTCCCAGCAAAGACCCAACAGCTTGAGAGCCTACTGATTCTCATTGATTCCACAGCCAGATAGAGACCACAAGACTAGAAATCAGAGGGTGTTTCTCCTTTTAATAGCATGTGGAAGTTCACGCTACAGAATGTGGCGAGTTGATCTAACAATATGGCACTGGATTTTATTACAGTATCTTGTTTTGACAACATAGCTCAGGAATAAACCCCACCCTTACATTCAGATGTCAGCTGCTTCCAGTGCTTCTCAGGACATCGTCTTTGTCAAACTAGGGGACCAAAATCCCAACGTTTCTCCTAAATACATATTCCCTTCGTCCAGTGAAGAGCTGAGGTACTTGCTGTGTTACTCAGCCCCTGAAATCTTAGTGCAGATGCACACAGATACAAATCAAACTAAGGAAACATTTGCTCACTACCACAAATATAAAGAATTCTCCTTGGGTGCTACAACAGTAAGTCATGGAACGTTTCCTGGGACTGCTAAATGATGATGTCAGTGGCAGCTGAGGCAGCCAAGTACCTTCAATGAAGTGTTAGAACCTTGCAGGTCAAGCCTTTTCCTTTAAAACGCACATAAATATTTCTGTTTTAAATGGGATTTAATTTTCTGGCACTGGGAGAAACTCTGTACTGTTGTTCCCAATGTACTTTTTTAAACACGATTCCCAGACAAATGTCAACAACTATTTATTTTAATAGATGTGCTTTTATGCCAGTACCTGATTTTTTTGTTCTTGTTTCTGTTGAGCCAAAGATTCTTCTCTCTCCTTTTCTAAGCGAAGCTGTCTTGCTATTTCAAGCATTTGTTGATGATTTTGTACTGTCTCCACCTACAGCAAGTGGATAAATAGTGCATGTTACTGTCAGATACTTGAGAAATACATTAAAGAGCTCATATGTCTCACAAGCCCACTTAGCACTTCCTTTCCATACATGTTACTACTCAGAAATGACAGCAAAGTACCGGACTCAAGATTCTTAAAAGCTCTGGACTAACGCCTAGGGAGATTCCTTGTGGGTCAATTAGTTACTCGATTCCTTCCTAGACATACAGTGTGTTTATCTTAATCCTTGTTTGCATTCCAAAATCAGAGTTGCAAGCCAAGAATTATGACACTGAAATGTAACAGTGTTGCTTCTCTTATTACCCTCTTCTTAAAATGCTCTACTCTTCTGATGAGTGTACCTTTCTCCTCTTCCATTGCACTGATGTCCTAAAAAGCAGAGAAAATAGATAAAGAAATGTTAATTTATTTACAATATAATATGGATTGGACTAAATTCTGTTCAAATTAACATGAAAGTCAGAATTCTACTCTGAATACACCAAAGCAGCTATAATTTTATTGATCTCTGATCAGAACATCCAGAATTCCAACCTCTCTTCTCTCTTACTTCCCCCACAGTTCCCACTCTCTTTATGCTAACGTTCCTTCATCTGCATCTTTGAGTATTAGTGTGAACATTTAACACAAAAGCAGGCGGATTTCTCTAAAAAAACACCCAACCAAACAGAAACAACCAAGCAAAAATCAGCATGAATTCAACACCTGATGCAGTCTAACATATGTTCTTGATGGCACAATCACTACCTACTTCCCAGCAGACAATTCTTCATCAAGCTGCATGTGAGTAATGTTTGCTACCAATTCTGTATTAAAACTGTTAAAAGAAACATTTTCTGGTGCTAAAACATGTATTTGATTCTTCTTCTTTAATTCTATCTTACAACAGTAGAATTCCAAAGATTGATACTCATGAGAGAAAGGGAAATAAATGCTCCAAATTTAGGCCTTATCTCAACATCTGCTTAACTTATCTGCATGTCTCACTGGAAAGCTGTACCCACGCTTAAAATTTTTTGCTGAAATGGGGCAAATAGCTTTAGCTAACACCTCAGCCACATAGGGTCATCATTTTTGTTGTCTTCAACTCTTAATTCACCCAACGTCCTCAGAGATTATCACCCTCTATCAGTAAAGCAGAAGGCTTGTCTCAGTTTGCATTCAGAGCAAAGGGAGTTCTAATATTTTAAAATCCTGCTGAACAGTCTTGGCAGCCTTGTTCCCAATCTGCTTCAGAAAGCTCCGTTCTAAGCACGAGCGAGGACTTTCTAATCTGTTTGCCAACAGAGAACAGTTCCCAAAAGGCAGCTGCAGCGCCTACCAGCTCTGACCTGTGCCACTCACACCCCGCAACGAGTCCACAAAGCCAACAAAGATAGAACTGACGTTCACAAAAAACATCTAAACAAAAAAGCTGTGCGATTTTGGCAGTTTTTTTTTTTTTTTACCCTTTTTATTTCTGCAGTAGACAAACCAGATGTTTTGAGCTGCTCGCACTCTTTATGGAGGTTTTTAAACGCTTCCATCAGTTCTTCATACTATAAAATGAAATAAAAGCCATGCACAATGAGCTTCTGATTGCTAGATCAACATGTTGCTTTACTACTAAGATATTAAATAGAGAAATAAGGTGAGAACAAGAACTGAAGGCATTTTTCGTCACAAAAACTTTTCAACTTATAATGCAAAAATGTAAAAAATCACAGTGGATTCTCTTCCATTTGAAGGTACACTCAGAAGCGTCACAATTTCTTCAGCATTTTCACCTCTTCCCTTGTAATAACACATAGTGTATTTTCAAAACAGGAAGATAAGATTTTATCTGTAAGGGACAATGTAACAAATTATTCTCTTTTACTATAGATCCATGTATATCACATACATAAAGTTATCAGCCCAAAAGGAAGAGCTTGATCTAACAACACGCTTGACGGCAGCAACGGGGCTTGAATTTAGAGAGCACTGAGCATCAATCCAGCAAAGGAGCCCAAGAGCTCACCTGAATTTACATGTGAGAAGGAGTTTTGCCACATTGCATAATCCTGCCTGCAGTGTCTTACAGAAACTGATACACGTAGTTCGGTGGTTAGAAAGAAGTAGACAGCGTGCTACTTCCACACCAGTACATTGCCCACCAGTAATCTGAAACTGAGAGGCAGTGTGAAAGTCTGTGTGGGCAGAGAAATAACAGGGGACAGAAAGAGTTTAGAAATATGGATAGGAAATAAATTTAGATTCAACTTGGAGACATGCAAGCGGAGCTATAAGGAAAACTAATCTCCACAGAAACAGCCGTTCAATGAGATGGAAAAATCTAAAAAGAGAGTATCAAGTCATCTTTTACTTCCTGGAAAGAGCCATTGATGTGAATGTTGGACACAAAATGGCAACGGCGAAGGCCGGTTCAAAGAAAGGCATCATATCCCCAAGCAGTGAGGCAGCGATTCTATTCTATAAAACCCTGGGGAACCAGCATCTAGAATGCTCCGTTCATTCCTGTACCAAGCGCACACTGAGAAGCTGGAATTAATTTTTAAAAAAAAGCAATAAAATGGCTACTGAGAAGAAGATAAAATCATAGAGAAGGAGCTTGATTAGACAGCAAATGACGGTATGATAAGGTATGCACACGCTGGACGATGAAGAATGAGTTACAAAAAGTAGGAGTGAAAACGCAGCTGGCCTGTGTTATATCACTTACACGTTATAGAAGATAAGTGCTTTAACAAATAATATTCCATTTTTTGTTAGGTAGTCTCTGAGCAACTGTATTCATGGTTGCTGATGCCTGACAGCTCTCCTTCACATGGATCCTCTGCTTCTTTGGAAAGAGGAGTTTAATAAATCTTTTCCTTACTGGGTCACGTTTCAAGACCAATGGCGAGGAGATTCAAACAGAGGCACAGCCCAGTTTGCCAGGTAAGAACAAATAGAAGGTTTCTCACTTTCACTGAATAAAAGCTACAGCTACCCCATGTGTACCCAAAATACTCAAATCACTGAAGACCCAGGTTCCTATAGTGGAAAGAAAGATTCCTGGTGACTGGGGGCAACTCAAGGAAGATAAGACAATGAGATTTATGGCTGAAGTTGAGGTTATTTACTTTTAAAATTACACATTGCAGCCAAACTGATGTCCAATTCACAAGACAGCTGAGCAGGTGGGGAGTACTCTGAGTACCTTTTAAAAATAATTTACCAAAGTACATTTGAGCTTGATTCTACATACCCATAAAACTTTACCATCTTCTAAGATTTCCAAACTCATATTTTAAATATTTCTCTTAAAAGGCACTCTTGTGAGTCTGCGTATCTAAATAATTTAGGCTGAATTATTTAATTCATTAGCATCTAAATATTTGCATCGTAACGTTAAGTTACATGAAGGCAGTATATTTCCCCAGCTCCTGTTCTGAATTAACCAGCAGGGTATTACTTTAATAAGACGGTTATATTACTGTAATCCCAGAAAGGAACACATCTTACGTAATGGAAATAAAGGAGCTGCATATTTATACATATTAAGACTGTGACATACTGAAAAAATATACAGGCTGCATTCCTTTCTCTCTCTGCCACTTCTGCTGAATTATTCCAAGTTATAAATCCAATACTGTTAAAGGTAACAGAAAAATAAGACGCTTAGTCAAGCTTCAGTCAGACTAAACGGCTTCGCTGGTGCACAGTTAATAAATCTGAGTTACCTGTTACAAACATTCAAACCCTTGTGATTTTGCAAGTTGCTACACCTGATAAAAGGCACAGAGAACTGGATAAAAATTAGGTAAATACGTACCACAGATGACACAGAGCTAAAAACATAACTTTGGTTCACTTTAAGATTTACATTTCAAAGCCACCCACTCTGACAATCTAAAAATCAACATTTAACGCTCACAAAAGAAGTGGGAACATAATGAGTAGGAATGTCAGCCCAGGAGAAAGGATTTTTTTACTTATTCACAAAAAAATAAACGGTTAAAGCAGAAGGGGGATAAGGCTAATAGAAATATTAGGCACCAAATACTGTACAACCAGTTGACAATTAGGAGACTTTGACTTTTGGTCATAACCTTTTTTGGACTAGTTTGAAGTGGTAACCAATAAAGTTAAAAATATTAGTGTCAGATTACAGGAAAAAAAAGCATTTAAAAATTAAGGAAGAAAAACTCTGTCGTCTTGGCCAACATGGCTCTGAAGGTTATTGAGCACCCAAGTGCTTCTAATTCAGTGCTACCAATTAACAGACAATTTCAGGGTTATTGGAAGAAAGGTGGTCAAGACATTTATTCATCACAAATCTTTGCTGACCCTGGATTCCAACATACTCTTAACACAACTCACTTGAACACGTATTTCAACAGCAACTCCCCGATTCATTTCTCCCTCCTCCTACTGGCACTTTAATTAACATAAAATCTTGGCGTTCATGAAAAATGGTACCTGTCTGTTGGTGTCAGCCACAGTATCATCCTGCAGGAACTCTACTGGCACTTCCAATTTTACTAAGAAACGTGCCAGGTAAGCTCTCTTCTTGAGTTCATTGGTCCTCTGAAGAAGCCAATGTAAGAGAGGGTGAATGACAGATTTGCTTCCAGTAACTAACCCTTGGCGAAACGCACTCCTACACAAAAAAACAGCAAAAAGAAAATCCCAATAAATTTCGAATTAAGAACACCAGCTTGGAATTTAGAGCATTTTGACATTCCCTCTCCACTTTCTTAACGCTAGTTTGCCATTTATGATCCCGACTCTGCTACCTTGAGTCAGACAAAAACCCCAGAACACATCAAAAGGCTAAAACCAGCAACAACCACGCTTCCTTTTCCGCACTGTTCTTCGGGAATAAAGGCGCTGGGGAAAAGCGTAGGTTTTCTGGGTTCTAACCTGGCGCAGGAGGGTGCAATCCAGCCTCGGGAGGCTGGGGTGAAAGGGACGGGAAGGGACTGACCCTGCCAGTCACGCTGCACCCTCTCCTGGCTGGCTCCGCAACAGCAGCGGGCCCCGGGGCCCCTGCACCCGCAGGAGTTTTCTGGTGCCAGCCCCTGTACCCTGCTCCACAGGGACAAGCGAGGAGCTCTCTTCAAGGCCCTACCCACCGGTAATTCACAACTTCTGAATTAAAGGTCGTTAACGTATAAGCTGTAAAAGATGTTTTACCGTGATCTGTAGACCAAAAGATACTCACGAGTCTGATATACTTCCCGGAGGTTTGTATTTAAGGATAGCAAGAAGACTCAACATTCTTTTAGCTGTTTGTTCTGGCAGCTCCTCTCTAATGTCAACAGCATGCTAGATAGTTTTAAAAAAAAATGAATTATTATCTGTTTGTCCAAGTCATATTAATTAATTACCAACACTAAAAGAACTGACTTTCTCCATTTGTCATATGATATGTCAATGAAGTGAGATGCTCCACACAGAACACCCCTTTTTATCACCCAGCTTCAATGATCTTCTAACAGATTGTTCTCCAACCCGTGTATTCAGGTACATTTCTTCTAGGTATAAGCTCTCCCTGATCACAGGACCTTGTCTATCACTTCCACCAAATAATTCTAATATCCAAGCACCTCAAGGCACGCGTATCTACACTCCTGATGTATGAACAATTCTTTCTGATCTTACGTGCACCTGCGGTAGCCTCAAAGGAGAGGGATTTAGCATCTGTTGCAATAGGTAAGTCAAGAGGTTCAGTCCTTGATCAGTTCCTGCCCTGTGTATGTGTGCGAGACAGCCTGACTTCTGACTTAAGAACACAGCAGCTGTCAGTGTGAACCAAGTTAAGATCTGTATCCTCATTTCCATGGAAAAATATAGAGCGATCCATCCCTGGGGGACAGGGATCCAGTGTCCCTAGCTTAAGAAACATTTCCTGGTTTGCTAAAATCACACGGAAGTATAGACAAAGGATTCCTGCCAGGCCCATTTATTTCCAGGAAAATTCATACAAGCTATTTTGGTCAACCAAACATGCCATAAGATTATACAGAACTAGACCTAAATAAAAGCAAATTTCTGTGTCAAGCCCTTTTAAGACGTTTGCAATTACCCATGTCTGGGCCCCTCTGATTGCCCTCCTTACCTTTGGGTCAATCTCCCCCAGAACATCACTGAGCAGCTGCAACAGCCGCACTGACTCTAAGGAGTCAAACGTGATTAAATTGTAGTTCTTCCTGAAGGGCTCCTGATTGAGCTTCTCGACAATGAACGGGATTTGATCACCCATAATGGTGTCCTGGAAAAACCTCTGCAGAGAAGACAGGAGATGCCAGGCGGCCTCAGCGGGGAGAGGGAGCCGGGGGCTGCCGGGAGGGCGGGCGAAGGCACCACGGCAGCGAGGCCCACAGAGGCCCGGAGGCGCTGGACTGGCACCGGGCTCGGCGGGGCCCAGCCCGGCCTCCCCCTCAGCCCCGGGGGAGCCCGCGAAGGAAGGCCCGGCCCCTCACAGAGACCGCGGCAGGGCGCGGGGCGCGGCCGGGCCTGTACCGCCAGCCGGGCCCGCCGGGGGCCCTGAGGCGACGGGGCGGCCTCGTCCTTCGCCCCCCGCGCGCGCCTCCCCGGTTACCGTGGCAACGGTTGCCAGACCAGGGCGATGGCGTCACTTCCGACGCTGCCGCGCGCGCTTCTGCTTCTGGAAACAGGCCCGGGCGAGGGGGCGTCGGTGCATGCGCGGAGCGGCGGCGGGGCCGGGCCGGGGGCGGCCGGTGAAGAGGGAGAGGGAGCGGGAGCGGGCCGGGGCGGTTCTGCTCTCCCCTCCCCTCCCCTTCCCTTCCCGAGGAGGGCGGGTTCCCGCCTTCCCCTCGCTTGTTTCGCTGCCCTCGCAGCCGGAGGCGGCCTGAGGGGAGGCAGCGCGGCGCAGGCCGCAGCGGGAGGCCTCCGGGCGGTGTCGCGGCCTGTCCCGCTCGGCTTTTCCCGCCGCGCCGCATTGCCAGCCCGGTAGGGCTCTGCCAAGCTCAGTCTGCCCCGAATTGGGCTTTTTATCCCCAGCCCCCGCCCAGAGGCGGTGCCCCAGCAGCAGGCCCTGCCCGGCGCCGAGGTGTGAGGAGCAGGGGCAGGGGCTCCGGCTGACATCAGATGGGCCTGGCGGTGCCCTGCGCTCGGCTCCTCCTGCCTCGCTGCGTGGGAAGCGGGCCTGTGGTCGCTGTGCTGAGGCGGAAGCTCCACAGGCCAAGTCTCTGGTGCGGCCTCCTCACAGCACAAGTGCTCTTGATGTGAGGAGCGGCAGAAATAGGTTTGAGATCCACCCTTGAAAGTATATACTTAGCTTTGTGGTTCCTGAAGAGCGAGGCTGTTGTCGCATGTGTAGGAGATGTACAAACAGATCGGTGCCGTTACCCAATTAAGATTTTTTGGCAGCATAAAGAGGTGTCAAGTGTGGCTGATGTACATACCAGGTGAATGGTTCCTTCATTTCTTTGAAATGGAAAAATGCTCAGGGGGTCCTTGTGGAACAGGAATGTCAGTCCTGTGCTCAGGCTTCGTTAGGGGCAGATGGCGAATTTATGTCTTCAGGGTTGGACATCAGTTGTCTCTGTGCCTCAAAGCAGTAAACATGTAGTGCTGGCTATGCTAAATCTGTAGTGAGAACAGAAGCTTCAAAAAATACCAAACAATTAAAAATAGATTATCTATTAAAGTGAAACCTATTCGTTAAACAAGTATCTTTCAATCTGCAAGTTTTTTTGCTGCAGATCCTTCAAAACCCATGCTTGGGCCTTAAATAGGTGAATTTTTGGAGCCTCTGCTAATTGCATTTAGCTTCTTGGATAGTCTTAGAATCCCATGTGAGTCCACAGATGATGGATTAAAATATGCAGTGAGTCATTTTAAATTGGTGCCAATTGAAATGCACAGGTTGTAAATCACTGCAGAATTCGACACAGTAAATAGCAATCATAAATGTAATACTTTGCAATTCTAAGCACTGCGTCTGTCTTAGGTTAGCTCTTTTTTTTCTTCCTGAGGAACAGAAAACCCTTCATAAAATACTAATTTATGGGTCTTCACAGGAAGCCTGAAAAGTGACACTGCGTTAGTGTCCTGGCTTCAACTGGCTGAACTTCCAGAGGGGATGGATAGGTTGCTTGTGATTGTGCATGAAAGCTGTGGTAGAGCCAGGAACATCATAATCCAAGTCTCCTGACTCCTGGATTTGAACTTTAAAACCAGATCGTGTTTCCTTTGTGCTCTCGGTCTGTATACTGACCTTTAGGAATCGTATTTACCTACAAGTTCCCAGAAGAGATCTGCTTTCCCTTGACATGCTTTCCTGGTATTGATTCCACTTTTCTTCTGATGAGTATTTTGAGTATATAGAATTCACAGAGGCAGCAAATGAAACTGGTATTTCCTGTGGAGGCACTGGGGCCCAGGTCGGCTCCCTGCCAACTGTGTCAATAGGTGACAGCACGTGCCTGGTGTGGGTGCACCACTGAACATGAGAAAAACACCAAAACACCATTTCCCTAAGTACTGATACGCAACCTTTCCCTTGGACCTTGGTACAGAAGAGAGAGCGATTGTGCTCCTAGTGCTGGGGTTGGAGAGGGACCGGTGCTGAGTACAGAGGGATGGTGCTGCTCTGAGATTCTCTTTCACATCAGACTGTTTCAGTCCCTGAATGTTTCAAAAGGCAAAGGACCGTTCTTCCAAGTCACTGTAATGTTAAAGAGGCAACAGAAAAGAGGAAGGATGTCTGAAAACTTCAGAAAATGCCAAGAAAAAAAGAAAGAAAGATGGTGAGATTGTTTCGCTCTGTTGTGGTGGAAACCCCTTCAGTCAGCTTGTTCTGACTCTTGGGGAAGGAGGCCTCCATGACCAGCTATCATCAGAACTTTACTGGCTGAGCTCCAGCTTGCTGCCCTCTTTGAAAGCTCGGTTGCTTGAAGGCAGGAACAGAATCATACTTCAGGGCCCAGTTCTATGGGACTTCCCAACTTGGGGAAAGCGTGAGGGATCCTGTGTCATCCTTGAAGTTATGTTTTCATGATCCTTTCTTCCAGCATCTTTGTGCTATTCGTACGTGCAGCCCAAGGGCTACCCCTGGCTGCTTGCCTGCTGCTTGATACTGACACTTGTCACGGTGCCTGAATTTTCAAACTTACTGCTGAAAAAGAAGTCAGGCTTAGCTCAGTGTCTTGATGTCTGTATCACAACAGCGTCTTCACAGACATCAAAGAGATTCTAGGTTTCAGTGCCACTTTGGGTACCGGAAGCATCTGAGGTGTTTGTTTGACACCTCTCTTATCTCAGCGAGGGGATGCGGTGTCTGGATCAAATCTTACAGAACCGAAAGCCAATGTTCATATATTGTTACATAATATATACACAGCATTCATATATTTCATTGTATAATTCTGGGGGCTTTTTCCAAATTCCCACGTCAGTTTGTGTGGAGAGCAATACGGGGTTTCAAGCAAAGTTTCCTAATGACATCAGAGTTGTTATAACAGTTCAGCCCAATAGTTCCAGCCAGTGCTCTGGACAGGGCTTATGTTTTTTTTACATTGCTTGGGAAAGGCTTTATGGAAGCTGCTTGTTGAAAAGGCATCGTTCAGAGGCAACGTGCGGAAGAAAGAGAACGGACCCTGCAAATAAACTACCCAGAGCTCTGTAGATCTGCAGGCACAGCTTCATTACTCTCTCCTGACTTTCTCCTCCCTTTATAGCTGCTGCTGTGTGGATGACTGCCTTGCAGAACTGTGAGAGCTCGACCACAGAGGCCAGCAAATCAGAGTGGAACAAAACCTGAGCAAATGAAAATCATGCTCCATGAGCGAAGAGAGATCACCTTATATGGGAACATCACGGGCAAGAAGATGAATATGTCCAGCCGAGCTGCTGAGGTCAGATCCCAAACAGATGGAAGACGTTAATGTGAAAACAACAGCCTTTAGGAAGAGAAGACAACACTTCTGCTTCACTTATGCCATCTGAGCCCTCCCGTTTGTCTCTTATTATAAACGTTGTGTACTGTACCTACGCATACGTCTGACTGTGTTATATGAAAAAACAATTTCTTTGTGGCTATTCTAGCATCTAAATGCATCCCAGGCCTGTTTCTTGCATTTTTTTCCGTTATTACATAGCAGGATTTGCCTGCTGAAGTGTCACTAATACCAACTGCAGCAGTATGGACTGTGGTCAGCAAAAGGCTAAGGAGCCATCACCGAGGTCTCAAGAAACAAAGTCTGTTTGTGCAGAATGTAACTTGATCCTGTGTGCTTAGGTGTTTAAAATGATACTGGCAGGCAAGAAGCCTGCAGATCCTGCATCTTCTGTGGTGACTACAGCCATAGGTAGCATCCTGGGTGGTTTAAAATACTAAAGGTTTGGAAGAAAAACATTAAATCTGTGTTGTAGGGCTTGTATATTTTATGTTTCTTTGTGGGTCTTCTGTTGCAAGAGAGAAGATCCTGGTCCTTTTAATCTGGGTCTAATGAATTGTGATCCAAACTTCTTATCTTTCAGGCTGAGCCTGGGATTTACAGGTCCCACATTGACAGCTCTACATCTTGACAGCTCCACCTCCTATACTTACAGTGTCAGATGGTGGCCTCACACCTGCTCCTTGACCACCTGGACCAGATGCAACTCGTTGGCTTGCAGGACACTGACCAGCTCTGGATTGTGCATGGTTCTGGGGAGTAGGAGAGGCTACAGCCAAAGTATGTGCCACGTTTTGGCTCTGCTGAGAGGAGCAGTGACTTTGTCCTTCCCTTTTAATCCTGTGACCTCGTACAAAACCAGTCTAAGACCAAATAGGATTGTGTCCCGTGCAGTGTGAGATAAGAAGCTGGAGATCTCTGTGGCCATTGATGACCCAAAAAGCTTGCTTTGCCTTTGCCCTGTGCCTTACGTGGCCATTGCCACCCCTGTGAAGTGGGTGTTGTGTGCATCTGCTCACTTTGGCGGAGCACTGCACCTTCTTTGCTCTGGTGCAAAGTGTGGTGGAGTCAGGCCCGGAAGGAGGTTGGCATGACGCTGGCTTCCATCTGTTTAGCTTCATCTCTCCAGTTGTCCCAGCGTTACTTCAGACTGGCAGAGTCTGGTAGTACTGGGGAGAGATGGTGCAAATCAGCAGAAGGTGACAAGAACAGTGCAGAGCAACCAGCTCTGGTGCTTCAGGGTGAAATTGGTGCTTTTTCTGTGAGCAAACCAAAGGATGTGGCTCTTCAGGCAGCTCCTCATTCTGTCAACTGCAGTTCTTTAGAAGACCTGTGACACCATTCACACGCAGGTTTCTCACTGTGTATTTAAATGAGCCACCCAGGAAGGATGAAAGGGTGGAAGAACCTAGCACCAGGTAGGTTCTGTTCTCAAAAGTCAGTATCTCACAGGAAGAGCTAGCAATGGGTGTACGAGAGCAACTGGAGTGCCTGGCTGAGTATGAGTCTCCAAAATACGTACGCATCCAGAGTGCTGCCTGTGGATACATGAGATGTTTCCTTGGTCTAACTGTTGCCATGTCTATTGGGTAAGTGCAAGGTGATGGGATACTGTGTGGTACGTGAGCAAATGTTTCTTGTGTTGAGGTTGTCTGCTTACTACGTGGGTTTTAGCGCCTTGAGTTTTGTGGCAGCAAACAAGGTCAATAGTCTGGTGTCAGACCGTTCGAATGGTCTAGCGGAAGATAGACGTGGTTGTGGGAACTTGGTGGTGGGAGCACGGCACAGGATGTTATCTAACAAGGTGGGGTTGGTTGGGCAGAGTTAACTGGGCTTCCTCTGCAAAATACTTGTAGTTTAGTTTCTTGCCATGCTGTCTGGTTTTGTTTCTTGTGTGAAAAATCCAAAATGACCAAATAATCTCACATTTACACCCGTGTTTCTGAGATTAGAGTCTGCCCCGTAGAGTCTCCTGTTGAGGGTCAGGTGAAATGGCGAGTCACCCCTTGCGGCCCATTTCAAGAACAATAAGATGTTTTAGGAATATGTGGTAACTGATTGCCTCTAAAGGGCAGATTTTCCCCTTTGCTGCCAAGCTGGGGCTGTTCTTGGTGATAAGTGTTCGCTGAACAAAGTCTGCCCAAGTTCATAAGTTGGGCCCATTCTCATGGGAGGGCAGCAAGCCAGGACATTGAGCGCGCTGATCCCAATCTCACAAATAATCAGGTCTGCAGGAAATTCAAATTGCCTGACTGAGGTACTGTACCCACCTACTGCTGCTCAGAGCTGGCTTCCCACTGCTGGTTCCTAACAACATGGCTTTCCCAAAGCGCCGTTCTCCAGGAGGAAAAGGCTGAAATGCTGTTTTTATAGATGATATAAATAAAGGAACATTGATCAGTTGCTTTGTATTTCTGTTCTTCAGTTGTTACTATTTTAGTAGCCTCCAGCACAGTCTGTTGTTAACCTGCAATGGTGCTATAGCTCTTTTATATCCCTTTCATGTAGTGTGAGAAGTATCTTCTGAACATATAATAGCTTCTCAAAGTTGATGGTGCTTTTATTAGTTAGATGAGCCAGGTGACTTTCCTGTCAGCTTAAAAATAGAGGCATCCTCCGTCGTTTTATTCCCACATTTAGTTCATGAGAAAGTGAAAACATGAGGCCAAGGTTTTTGAAGCAAGCAGCGTGAGGCACAAAAATTGTCACTCTGGAAAGTTAATAACTAAGTATTTTAAGCTCTCTTAAAAAAAGAAAACCTAGAGAGGACGCTGCTGTTTGTGACAGAAAAAAGTCAAAGTCTAGGTACCCAGCAACCCAGCTGTGCATGGGTGAAAGAAAGTTTTCGGATGACATGAAACCCTGTTGCAGTTAATTGGTATTTCACAATTGGCATCTGAAGGGCCAGGATGTCACCTCGTGTTGTCTCTAAGATTTCGGATGAGGAAATAGAAATCCTCTTCTTGCATGTATCTGTTCAATTCTGAGAAAGCCAAAAGCTGTGAAAGTGAAACCAAGGCCTCTCACACAAAAAGGCTCTTAATTACCTGAAAACGTCCCTCTGGCTTTGACCTTGCAGTGCATTTTGTCCAAGAATTGTACAAAGAAGCTCACCCATTTTATTCTTATGTGCTTATTTGTCCTTTCTGTTTTATCTGGCCAGCTGTATAGTCCTCATTTACAGACTCTATGAGGAGAAGGACGGGATTAGCAGCTCGGTTCGCACTAATGTGAAAGGTGTGGCTTACGCAAAGAACAGGACCTGGGATACCGCAGAATACACTATACCAATGCAGGCAAGTCCTTGTTTAATGTCACTTTGGAATTCATAGAATCACAGAATGGTTTGGGTTGGAAGAGACCTCAAAGATCACTTAGTTCCAACCCCCTGCCATGGCAAGGACACCTCCCGCTAGACCAGGTTGCTCAAAGCCCTGTCCAGGCTGGTCTTGAACACCTCCAGGGATTCAACTGCCATTGCTACATCTGGTGGCCTTCCTGACATGTCTCTGTGCTGTCGTTCAGTGGGATTATGTTGGAGACAGCAATCTTTAAAGACCAATCTTTCTCCCTTAATAGAAGGGAGAAAAACTCTCTCTTTTATGAGATTTCTATGGTGCTATTTGTTACGCTGTTTTTACATAATCAGTATTTCGGTAGTAGGAAACCTGGAGACAGATTCACTCCAGTGTAAGCTATCCTAAACACAGTAGTGTTAATAAAAATTAATGGTAGTGTATCTTTCTTGGTTGTAATGCCAGTTTAAAAAAAAAATCTGTGCCTTTTTGCCTCTGGCTGCTCTTTCCTGCCCTGATGATGTCCCTGGCTTTTCCCTGGGGAGGCAGAATGGGAACAACAGCCTTGTGGTCCTTCCAGGTGGTGGTCTGGAATGACTGAGGTCTGAATCAAGTATGTGCAATTCCAGTCAGATTCATATCCTTTCCTCCCTGTAGGCGGTAAGCTCTTTTTTTGTGATGACCAACATCATTCAGACAGAGAATCAGACTGAGCAGAAGTGCCCCGAGGTAAATATGTTTTGTGGTTTATATTTAGGATGTATTGAATGTGTGTGGATGTAAAAGAGGGGACTGTCCTTGGAGCAGTCTGGTACGAGCAAATCCTATTGCTCTATATGTCAATATCTCAGCAGATAACACACAAGCTTTAATTTAATTACTCCTTTTCTTTCTCGAGGAGTCAGCTGGCAGTTGTGGCTTTGCCTCACACCAATGTCCTTGCAGCCAAACTTACCTGCATCACCTTCAGGAGGTGATGACATTCAGGCCAGTGACTGCTGTCCAGCTTCTCTGGCATTGCTGCTGTTCTTGAGGAGAACCTGAAGGAACGATGGAGCTACAGAATTGCTCTCAGCTTCTAATATGGTGCTCTTACTACTACTGCTGCTCATTTCTACATGTCCCCTTCCTTCCTCTCTGTAGGTCAGACCTGGCCGTCAGCAGCAGCTCTCCTCTTCACCTGGCTGGCCTAGAAGGGCCAGTTCCCAAACACAAGTTGACTTGCAGTGGCAAAAGTATATGGGACTGTAAACAAAGAATGAAATAGCCCAATATTAAATTTGTTGTGCTTAATAGTATAGGAGAGAGTGTGAAAAGTGGGAAAAGACATAAATGATACAGGAGAGTGTTATTGTAAGCAAGGAAGGGGCTATTTTCTGGCTTTGCAGGTAGCTGAGCCTTTTTCTTCTATAAGACACATAATAGTAAGGGTTATACCTGCTCTGCATTGTTATTTTATTATTTGGTATTTTTACATTGGAGCTGAGTAAGACTTTTTACATAGGTGTGGAGAGAGATATTTATATTGCTCTTTTATGTATTTTTTCCAGTATCCCTTCAGCCAATTTATCTGTTCTTCAGACAAGTTCTGTGAAGAAGGGAGGGTAAATGTCCACAGTAATGGTATGTAAAAAGCATTTTCAGACTGAATTTTTTTTTTGTGGGTACTATCTTTTGACCCTCTGCAGCATGTGCAAGATCCAACTTGGAGAACTGCAGTAGAACAGTACAGAATCCTAAGAGGCACCTGAGGACATCCAGAGGGACCTGGACAAACTAGAGGAGTGGGCCTATGTGAACCTCATGAGGTTCAACAAGGCCAAGTGCAAGGTCCTGCACTTGGCTTGGGGCAACCCCTGCTATCAGCACAGGCAGGGGATGAAGAGGTCGAGAGCAGCCCTGCAGAGAAGGACTTGGGGGTGCTGGAGGGTGAAAAGCTGGAGATGAGCCAGCACTATGCGCTTGCAGCCCAGCAGCCAACGTCCTCCTGGGCTGCATCCCCAGCAGCGTGGGCAGCAGGGCAGGGAGGGGATCCTGCCCC
>JAVSBS010013905.1:5611-25443 GCA_033124195.1 Coracias cyanogaster
GCCTGGCCTCCCAGCAGAGGTTCCACCCTCCCATCATTGCTGGGGCCTCCTCTGGCCCCGCTCCAGCAGGTCCATGTGGGTCCTTGCAAGTGGTACGGACCCATGGTCTGTGTCCAGCTTTTCCTCATGAGTCCAGCTCTCCTCTTCACGCCACGCTTAGTGATGTCTCCTCTCTTTTCTCTCTATATGGGAAGAAGCCAAAAGGCATGACAACACCAGCTGGTGTCACTGGAACTTCCCATGGCACGGGACACTCAGTGCCACCTAAGGCAGAATTTTATTATTAATCTGCAATGACTTAAAAACTATAGATCTCAGCAGTTAAAATGAATTTTGCTGAGTCTTTTATGGTTTTGATATAAAGAAGTAGGAATTTCTATTATTTGGGACTTCTATCTAAATACATTACCATTTTTTTTACGTGACAAAGCAGTTCACTGTGCCTTTGGCATCTGATAAATTTCAGCAGTGATGCTTGTACAATAAAATTGAGTAATACTTTGCACTGAAATGATGTATAGGTATTAAACGATTTCCCAAAGGCTGCTCTTCACATACTAACGCTTTCAACGCTCTCCGCAAATTTGGTGTCGTTCATGGTCACAACCAGCTTGGGAAGCAGCCGGTCAGGGCTGGGTTTGCTCCGAGTCCTGGCTGACACGCAGCGATCCCGGCCCGAGCTGCTGCCACGGCCCCTCCTGATGGGTCCGGCTTGGGGAAGAACCAAGCGTGTGGTGCCAGCGACGTGACCAGTGGTTTTCTTGGGAAATGATTCAGAAAAGTGTTTTATTTGGTCCCCCTTTGGGCCGGGAGTGTAGGAGGAGGAATGGGTTTTGTAGCTGAGGCTCAGAGCGTTGGTGTGTGGTGGAACCAAGGTTCGTACGTCCTTTGGTGGGCCAATACCGATAGGTTTTCTGCTTTGGGAATAACGAAACTTAAACCAACAGAAATGAACAACAAAAAAGAATGAGAGGGGCTGGCATGTCTGATTGTTGTGGCCATAATCTGATTTTTGTAGGAGCCCTTTAAAACTTCAGTTTTGGGGGGGGGGTCTGTGCAGCACATTAGAACGCAGACCGACGGTGAGAGAAGCCTGAGAAGCAGGGGGTGAAGCACGACATGGAAACCCCCTTTTCTCTCCCTCCCTTTCTCCCTCTCTTCCATTCTCACCGTCTACGGTAGCGTTATTTTTGCCAGGCTGCTTGGCTGGTTGTTGCCCGCCGGGTTCCTGGGGGCAGTTGGCCAGCTCGAGTATTACAAAAGGGTTTGCGAGCGATATAAAAGGATTTGCGCTCTGCCTCTGCCCACTCGCAAGGCGGCCGAGGCTCTTCTGTCAGCTCGCTGCTCCTCTTTATCGGAATTCCAGCGGCGCTCCCGCTCCTGTCGTACAAAGGACCATTGAAACAGATTTGAAGAATAGAAACGAGCGATCTGCACACCTTCGTGCAGCCATGGCAACAGTTTTCCCGTTGCAATTAGGTGGACTCGGGAGACAATAAGAGTGTTTGTCACGCTAAAGGAGATACAGACTAATAGCCACCTTTTAAATAATGCTTCCCCTTTAAGTCTTCCGGCTTTGCTGGATTAATATTAATGATTATGCTAAGGAACACGTTATCTTGCAGATCGGTGTTTTTTATTCGGACACTTGTCTTTTACCTTTTTTGGCATCTGGTCAGTGTTATTTCCTAGGCAGGGTTTCATAAATCCACTTTGCCTGCTCGAGTGATGAAGCACCAGTCTGTTTTCAGAAACTGAGCTGTGTGAGAGACATCAAGTGAATTCCGCAGCGGGTACCGGTATTAACGCTCCTCTCTTTTCATCATTTCAGAGGATGCTGTCTTACCTACCAAGCTGTACCTGCAAATTGGGGTAAAAACTCCGCAAAACAATCCAAGTAATCTGTCAGTAGCTGTTGCCGTGAAGCCCCTCTCTGCATCTGGGGCTGTTAGGGGCTCCCGCCGGGAGATCCCAAAATTAAGAAATGGCAACAGGGCAGAAAAATCAAGAGCTCCTCTGTTTTCATTAGCGCTGGACGCAGCGCAGCACGTTGGACGTGAGGATTATATGTTTTTAAATAGCCTGTCCCACCACTTACACTGCCTGGAACTTTCTGAAGATGCCTTTTTTTGAAGTCGCTCCTCTGCTAATGCCAGGACCTTCGTCTCATTAAGTCTCCTCAACAGAAATATTGCAGGAACGATCTGGTATTTTTTGGCAACAAACTATTTATGACAGATAACTAAGACCGCAGCCCTCGCAAAGTGTGATGCTTGATTGAAAAAGGCCGAGTGTCATCAAAATGATGGAGCTGGATGCTCTCGGGGTTGTTAAATCCTACAGAGAGCAATCAAGAAGTCAAGTTACAATCCCTCAATTAGTGGCAGGGTTAGCCTCTGATGAAAACGAGGCCTCCGGAATGCCTCGGACGCTGTTGCGGTGATGAATCGCTCAGCGCTTCGTGCTCCAGCAGCGTTCTTGGTGTGCTAAGCTGCAGAGGTGGCACACGTACGCTGGATTTTTAAATCAGAGAATAGAGATGCAATTTTTTGCTTCTGCTTACAAAGAGTAGAGAATCTTGTTGTTAAATACCAAATGCTCATGGCGGAGAGTCACGACGATCGTTGCTCTCGCACCTCTAGAGCTGGGGACAGGGTGGGCTCCTTCACTGGAGGTACCTCCCAAGCGGGTCTCGCCCCATTCGCCCCAGCCCTGCGTGCTCACAGCTGGGATCTCATCCCTCGAAACTGAGGGAGAGCTGCCGAACCGATCCCACGGAGCGGAGGAGGGTGAGGGGTAAATATAGAACGCAAAAATAATCCGAGCAGACTGAGAGAGGGCAGAGGTGAGAGGCAGCAGCTGTGGGCCGGGGAGCTGCTGAAGGACACGGCAGCGCTTGTGTCAGTCCTTGTCTCGCCGGGTGATGTGCCAAGGAGCAGCTGCAAGATTTCGTCGTGTTTGCACCCGTTTTGAGCCATAGCATCACAGTTCAGGCTCGGCGGGTAACACAGGCGTTGTGCTTAGCGTATCTCCCCAAAACGCGGCAGGAATGGTGTGACACCATCGAGCTGGCACTGCCAAAAGGCAAAGTGTGACAGCAGGAGATCTGCAGAGATAATTACGCTCTGTCTTCATAAACTGGCTGCCTCGGCAAATATTAATATCCAGCTAGAAAGGCTGCGTCTAACACAGGAGTCCAAATGTGCCCTGAGAAAACGGACTCTGAGCGTGGTCAGGATGGATCTCTGGCCATCTCTCTCCAGCCTAACCCACCGGAGAGCCACAAACTGCTTGGAAAATACAGCTTGAGAAATTGCTTGAAATAGAAAAAAAAAAAACCTCTGCTGAAAGGTCTGGGAGTTTTGCTGCTGATGTAAATGGCGTGAGGGCGTTGTCCGTGACACCCTCCTAAGCACCTTGAACATACCTCAGAGGGTTTGCTAAGGAGGCCTGTAGTTATTTTTAATCGCGTGGCTGCTGCTGGTGCACAGCGCTTGCATTTTAAAACGAGTGCCAAAAGGGTTCCCCTTAACAGCCCCAGGACTCGTTTAGTATGGACAGCAAGTTTTTGGGCTGTGGAGAGCAGAAAGGATCTGAAACAAATCTCTCTCTTTACAGGTAGAGGATGTACATTTTAATGCCTCCATAATTCACTGTAACGATATCAAATGATTAGAGCAAAGCCCGTCGCTTACTCCTGGGGAAGTGTTCATAGTTTTTGATCACCATCAAAAGTTGTTTATGCCTTTGCTTCACATAGGCAATAACACAAGGTGACGCAATAATAACCAGATTTTCTCACTTATTCCCTGTTGCTGTAAATACCAGGAGGGAACACTGGAGATTTATTATTGGGGAACTTTGTAATCAGGCTTGGCTGCGGTCCTTGGCAAAAGAAACCTACATCTGTGTCTTTGAATTTTATCTGCCTCAGTTAGGCCCTAAAACGTAATTCTTCTGATAAAATTTGTTGTTAATCTTGCTGGAATTTCTTCAGTAGAGTCTAAACAAAAAGAAATTAAAAAGCTGTAAGCAAAAGACCGTCAGTATATCCAACTCTGTAACGAAACACGAAATATATTTGCAGGTGACAGAAGGAAACCAAAAGCAGAAAATGAGAGAAGTGAACAGACTCACGGCAAGGCGAGATGTGCTGCCCACCTGGATTGCAGTTCCTTTCCAAGAAGAAACTAATCATGAGTAAAAGCAGAGCTTTGATTTTATCTAAGTATTGCTGAATTTTAGGTTTCCAAATTAGCAAAAATCCCCTTTAACTGTTCGAGTGAGTTACCTGGAGGTGGGGATCGTTCTCCCATCGCTGTGGGCATCTCCTGCCCTTCTCATGCTGTCCAGTAAAACGGTGTCTTAAACATTGAGGAAGGTGGAGGCAAGTGGCTCTTTTTCATTAGACATCATAAGGACACTGCATCAGACTTTTTGATATGAAAAGTAAGGACTTCTGTGGGGCAAATGCTGCTGATGTTTTTTCACATCTAGACAGCTCAGTGACAACTGCTTGCTGGGTTTTGATCATCTCAGAATTCGACTCGTACAGAGAATTTGTGGTGGAAAGGAATGATTTTTAAATGTGAATGGATTTTGAAGTTCCTCATAGATCTGTTTTCTAACAAACAAAATATAACTGTCATTACTCTACAGCCCCCTGCGAGGAGGTTGGAGCCAGGTGGGGTCGGGCTCTTCTCCCAAGAAACAAGCAACAGGACAAGAGGAAATGGCCTCAGGGTGCACTGGGGGAGGTTTAGGTTGGATATGAGGAACAATTTCTTCCCTGGAAAAGTTGTCAAGGGCTGTCCCAGACTGGCCAGGGCAGTGGTGGAGTCCCGATCCCTGGAGGGTTTTAGAAGCTGTGGAGATGTGGTGCTGAGGGACATGGGTTAGTGGTGCCCTGGCAGTGCTGGGGGAATGGCTGGACATGATGATCTGAAAGGTCTTTTCCAACCAAAGTGATTCTGTAAGGCATAAACTTGATTAAATTTCAGAAATTCTTAGGTGCCTTCCATTGTCTCTTTGGCTCCTGGTGCTTGAATACTATGTCTGCAGAGCTTTGGAGCTGGCCTGAAAACTTGGAGTACATCCCTTGGAGGAGAACATAGAGCACCTGTAAAAACAACGGACAGCAAAGGGAAGATCTGTGATGGCTGGAGTTAGGAGAACCAGAGTGGAGATTCCTGAATCATAACTTGTGGTAGGTGGAAATGCAGGAATTCTCACATTCCAGATGATGAGGTGGCAGGGTGTCTGTCTTTCCTTGTTGGGATTGCTTTGTCTGATTGAATTCATAAAGAGCAAGTTGCAGCCTGGAGGTGATGGACACTGAGAGACCTGGGCTCAGATCTCTGAGAAATATTTATTTCTATGGAGTGCAACTGTTTGAGATGTGGCTGGGAGGAGGTCCCCCAGGTTCCTCCACAGCCTGATGTTTAGGGCACCTTCTGGGATGGAAACCAGCTCCATTTACATCCCTGCAGAATGGGGCTTAGAAATGGGGCTGAGGAGGGTATGGAGGTGCTTGGGCAACTGGACAGGGACTTGGGTCCGTGTTCCTCTGGTTCTGCCACCCTTGCTTGTCAGAGTAGCTCAGTGTACACCAGTGAGTACGGATTCAGATGCAGGGTCCTGGCAGAAGAACTCAGCCTATCACATTTCCTACAAAACATTTTTCATGGAGAGATTTATTTTCCCTTCCCTCCTTGCATATTTTTCCTTTTCATCTTCCTCGAAGCTGTCAGAAAGACCCTCTGTGTGACAGTCATGAGCGAAGGTGGATGAAGAGCATCCTGTCAGCTCCCTTATTACAATGGATGGGCTGGAGAATTTTTGCTCATGCTGCTCTTAAACCCGTCGGCGATTCAGTCAGAGCTGCAAACGGTTGTAGGGACAAGTGTGGAGATAATCCATTTGCTGATGAATATCCCCCAGAAAGTGGTTTATCTGCAATTTAGGAGCCTATGCTACGAACAGAGCACGCTCCAGCTAAATCCAGGCTTTATTTGAAGATTATCGGAAGACTAAAACATCTGCATTGCCGGTGTTTAACAGTTCACATCTGGAGCAGCTGGGTTGTCTGGAGAGCGGAGCTGTGATTCACAGCGTTCATTGCTGGGCATCATTTACCAGTGAATTACATCCTAATTTAAATCCCTAATGGCAATTCACATCTTCAAGGACAATTGTGACATTGAGGATTAGTTTTCTTGTCGCTTTGCTGGTTTTCGTCTCAAAGTGGTCAGAAGACACAGCAAGTCGATCAGCAGAGAACCTGGTGCACCACGAGCTGTGGCTTCCTCTGCTCTTGCTGCTCCTTCAGCTTCAGTTCTCACCCACGCTCTGGTACGAGCACACGTTCAGAGCCACCCTCCAAGTTCAGGTCAGCCATGCTGTCAGCTTTATGAGCGAGGACATTAATGAAAAGAGGGTCAGGTGCCAGCTTTATTAGTTAGGACTTGCTCACCGTGTAGATAGGCCCGTGAGTGAGAACAAAGCCAAAGAACCGGGGCTCACCACAGCCCTGCATGGTACCCAGGACTGAGGTACCACAGCCAGCTGGTCCATCACGAGCACTTCCATCAGAGGGAATCTTTAGGGGGTTATAACATCTTGTATCTGGAGAGCTCCTTTATGGGAGAGCTTTAATGCTGCGTTTTATTACAATGGGAAGAAAGCAAAAAGCCACCGGCGATGTGACCTCTTTGTTTGCTCTTCCACACTGAGTTTGAATTCTTCACTGATTGTAAACCCTTGGAATGAGACCCAGAAAGTGCAATTTGGCTGGAGTTTACACAGCTAAACTCAAGAATGTGATCCCAGAAACTTGGCTGATGGTGCGTGGATGCCATAAGCAAGTTTCCAAAAAACACATCTTGGGGCACCTCCAAGTTCTTCTATGGTACATATGGACTGGTCTGAGCATTTAGGCTCATGTAGCCCCCGATGGTGCTTGACAAAAAGAAAACCAATGGCCCTACAGCCTGCAGGACCCAGTTTACCAGACGTGGTTGGATCATGCCAACACACAGTGCCTGTATCGAATTCTGTGTCAAGTGACGGTCGTCATAAGGGTCAAAGCCAACAGTGCCCGCTACGGGGCCAGGTCCTGAGCATGGAGAGAGCTACGGTCCCACTCCCCTCCAACCACCCTGGCCCCAAACAGCATTCCCTGGAGAGCGGGTGGGAAAGCTGGTGCTCTTTGTTAGTCCTCAGGAGGGTGTTTCCTGAATGAAGGTCTTTCCTGGTGTCCCACATGGTCCTTGTCCCTCTCTGGGCAGGATGGAACGTGCTCCCCTCATCTCACATTTCCTGTGTGTGTGTCCTAGGGCAGCAGAACGAATCATCACCAGATGTGCAGCGTCTGCAGTGGCTGAGGACTCTCTTTGCCCAGGCAGAGATTTCAGCTCCTGCCAGATGTTGATGCCACTACACATGAAAGAGAAACGAATGTGGTGCTGGCAGCTGCCTCCCACAGAGGAGATGAGGATCGAGGTCTGGGGGCTGCGTCTGGCAGAAGAGGGGGTTTGGGGCCCTTTGCACCCCGACTTTGGAGGAGGACAAAGGCAAATAACATCCTGGGCAATATTCTCTCTCTGATTAGCACTGGGAGATCAATTGCCCGTGAAGCACTCATGGCCAAGCACACGTTCGCTCCCGAGTCAGGAGGAAGGATCTGAAGGAGATAGACAGCTTCAGGCAGCCCCTGCTCCTCCGAGCAGGAGACACGCTCCCCAAGCCCACCCAGGACATACATGGGGATGCGCTGGCCGAGCACTGCCAGCCAGCTTCGTTAGGGCTCATTAGGCACGCTTTCCATCCTCTGAGCCTGTGCCGGGAAAAGCATAGTATGGAGATGGTTTTAAATAATTCATTTCCGACTGTCACTCTCAGCGTAGCTAGCCTGGTTTTTCAGCCTTCTTCGATGAGGGTGGTTTCTGTGCTCTTCTATACACGCCAACGCGATCTCGTGGCAGTGCTGGTGGTGTAGGTCTGGCTGTCCGGGTGGCCAGGCTGCCTGCCTTGTGCTCCTCAGACTCCTGCCTCTGAGGCTTTGTGCCAAAACAGGCAACCACTTTCACAAGCATTGCCAGGGTCCGTCTTCGGCTTCTCCCAAATCCCAGTGAAAACACGGCTCAAGATCTTGTGCCTGCAACAGAAGTACCTTTAAACTGCTTGAGCACCAAAATCACTGAACCTTGTAGGGCAGGAGCCCCAGAGAGCCTGGTCCCAGGCAGGGGAGGTTGTGGACATTCGGTTCGTAGCAGAGCTAGCTCAGCTAATGGGAAGGCCTGGAGTGATAGGATGAGGGGTAATGGGTTCAAACTGGAAGAGGGGACATTTAGATTGGAATTTAGGAGGAAATTCTTCACTCTGAGGGTGGTGAGACACTGGCACAGGTTGCCCAGGGAGGTGGTGGATGCTCCATCCCTGGGGATGTTCAAGGCCAGGTTGGACGGGGCTTGGAGCAACCTGGTCTAGTGGGAGGTGTCCCTGCCATGGCAGAGGGGTGGGACCTGGATGGTCTTTGAGGACCCTTCCAACCCAAACCATTCTGTGATTCTATGAATTGTAAGAAACGGGGCCAGGATGGTACGCCGGGCTTTATTTCCTTCCCTGGAATTTCTTCCTCCCATCCCTCAGCCCAAGGAACAGTCTGTGCATGCTGCTGGGATTTCTGTGCATTATGAAGCAACAGCAGAGAAACTCGTTGATGAGACAGCAAAACCAAGTGAAAAAAAACCAAAGTCATTGCTTTTTTGTCAGGAGTAAGATTATCTCCATTCAGGAGAGGAAGAAGCATTGCACACAACCGCATCCCACTCAGAAAGAGGAGAAATCCAAACATTTTAAACACAGAAAAAACCTGCTCCCTGCGCCATGACTAACCTGCCTCAAAATGCAAATTGTCTGATAATAGCATTTCCTTTCATCTGTTCATGTCATGCCTGTTTCCAGCCACCTCCCAGGAGCCGTGGTGTGCCTGGCCTACAGCTCCAGGACAAAAACAAGGGAAAAGTCTAATTCCCACTGAAAGTGAAGCTGCCTGTGCTGCTTTTTTGGGTGGCATTGGCTCACCATTTTCAAACCCACCATCAGCCTCCCTGCTTTCCTCCTCCTCCCATTTCTCATGGCCTGCAGAAGTGCAGGATCCTGCTCGATGTGGTGGTTGGATCCAGAGAGCTATATCATATCATATAATATGAGGGTGGTGGATCACTGGAACAGGTTGCCCAAGGAGGTGCTGGAGGCCCCATCCCTGGAGACATTCAAGGTCAGGCTTGATGGGGCTCTGAGCAACCTGACCTAGTTGGAGATGTCCTTGCTTATTGTAGGGGGGGTTGGACTAGATGACCTTTAGAGGTCCCTTCCAACCCAATACATTCTGTGATTCTATGATCATAGAACCATAGACTCATAGAATAGTTTGGATTTGAAATGAACTTGAAGACCGTGTAGATACCACTCCCTGCCATGCAGGGTTGGAACCCATTAGACCAGGTTGCTCAAAGCTCCATCCAATTGGGCCAAAAACCAGAAACTTTAAAAACTGGCAGAACAAATATTGTAGGTCACTCTCCATCGGCTGACTGATTCAATTAGCATTTGGCTGTGAAAATACCTTATTGTAGGCAGATGATTTGTCTGGCGTGAAATGATCTAAGCACTTGCCCTGCTTTCACAACCACTTCCATTTGCAGCACCATTATCATTATGTTTTATTATTTGTGGGACTAATGAATTCCCGCGCGCCTTTCTATAGCCCCGTTCCTGCTTACATTGCCAGCTGACTTCATGGTGAAAACAAACGTTTCCGTTCATTTTGGGCATGTGTTTGGACTTTCTAAAGCTTTCAGCTTTGTAATGAATGATTGAATACAGAGCCACGTGAATATATGTTTATATGAGAGTGCAATATATATGTATGGTATAGGTAAATATAATATGTGGTATACAATATAGCCGCATTAATGTGACAGTTTGGGTTAAATTCTTCCTTTAGACATGAAAGTTTAAAAGTCTGCAATCAATGGATGTCTAAGTTCTTCACTATGGGGGTGGTGGGACACTAGAACAGGTTGCCCAGGGAGGTGGAGGAGGCCCCATCCATGGAGACATTCAAGGTCAGGCTTGATGGGGCTCTGAGCAACCTGACCTAGGCAGAGATGTCCCTGTTTATTGTAGCGGGGTTGGACTAGGCGAACTTGAAAGGTCCCTTCCAACCCAAACCATTCTATGATTCTATGATAACAACAGCAATAACATGATTGTAAACCATGGGAAACATCATGGAGAGCAGAGCTCACCCTGACCCAGCACCGGCACTGGGTGTTTGCCCCTGTCCCAGTGCCCAGCTCCCAGTGATGGAGGAGTTCCCAAACTGCCTAACTGGGAAGCCATGCCTGAAGCCTGCTGCGATGGGGACATCAGCCACAGCGTCTGTGTTGGGAGCCATGTGAGAAGAAGGTGGGCTCTTGGTTTGGTTCCAGCAGTTCCTGCAAACAAAGTGAGTAAAGTGATTTACTGTAAAAGTTTTCCCAAAATTATGTAAGATTATGCTGGAAAGTAGCTTTATGGCTTGGATCGGCTTATGGCGACTTCTTTTCCATCTGTAGTCATTTGCACTGAGGCCTTTTAATGAGCTATTTGGTTGGGATTTCATTTTGACTTCTTTCACACCCAACTGGAAAGCCTTGAACGTATGGACACCACCACAAAAAATCCCCCATTATCTTCAATTAGTCATTAAAGACATTGGGATGTGATGCTGCCTTGTCATTCCACCTGCCTGCATTTCTTCAGCCCTGTCTCTGTGGGCTTTGGGCTATCAAATATGAATTCCTAGACTTGATCAAAGTCCAGACCAGTTCTTAATGAATTATTGAATTCTTGGGAAAGCTGTGTGCCATTTACAGGCAGGGGGAACTTGAAATCTAAGACAAAACTCAACAAAAGGGCATGAAATAACTTACAAGTTTGGTGTTCTGAATATTCTGAATTCTCATTTTAAGAGCAGAGAGCACAGCTTTGGATTATTGATTCAATTTTTTTTTCTTTCTTGCAGCTCCGGTACTAAATTGAAAGAATAAAATCCAGGGAGCTGTCTTGGCATCTCTCAGAGATCTGAATGCTCAAGAAACTATTTGAATAATGCATTGCTGCTTTCCTGACTGATGTCCTTAATATCAACTTCCCTCCTCTCAAGCACGCTGGGAGCGACTCTTTTTAAATATTGTATTGCAAGACCAAGTATATTGGGGCACGATATCCTGGCTGGGAGTCAGAAGGTCTTTTCAGCTGCCCCGCTGAGTCACTGGGGTATCTCATCCGTGGCTGCCGACCTCTCTCTTGCTCTGCCTTCTGTGCCGCAGGGCAGTGACTGCACCCAAGTGTCCTGCAAAGCACCTTAGGACCTGAGAGGAGAAGCACTGAGTGTGAATATTAACTTTCCAACAGCCCGTGCGAGTAGTTTTGGTAGTTTTTTTGTGTCCAGGGCAGTATTTTGTAAGAATTGAACTTTTTGTGAGGTGCATGTCACAGCATTGGTGGTTATTGGTGTGCCTGTGAGTTGATCGATGGATCAAGCCCTGGCCCAGGCTGCCTAAGGCAGTGGTGGAGTCCCCACCGCTGGAGGGGTTTCCAAGCCCTGGAGGTGTGGTGCTGAGGGACATGGATTAGTGGTGCCCTGGCAGTGCTGGGGGAATGGTTGGACTCGATGATCTGAAAGGTCTTTTCCAACCAAAACGATTCTGTGATTCTATGATTTAGTGAGACTTGCCTTCTGCAGCACACAGGACCAGGAAGATGGAGACCTGGACCTGCAGCCACACCACGTGCAGGTATCCCACTGCAGCCAGCGTTCTCATTAATCATCTTCTAACACTTAACGAGTTCCACTACACTTCACTAACGAGCTCTTTGACTATCATATGGGAATCATCTCTGCTTTGTTTGTTTCCTCATGTTCCTGATAACATGATACGTGTTAATATTCAGTGCTCTTCGACTACGTGTGTAGACTTGGGTCTTTATGGTCTCCCGGTGACAGGCAGCCGTTGCTGCTAAGTTATTCACACCTCCTCCTTGTCTTCACAAAGAAATAAATATAACAAAGTAAACAATGAAGATATTAAATAAACTGAGGAGAAAATATAAAGGTATAAGATAATCCAGGCTCTAAACCTTCTGTATCTGGATCTGACCAGCACCTAGCAACCTACCCCGTGGACCTGCTGTGCTGCTGTTGGTCGGTATGAAGGGATGCCAATCTACACCAGACCCTCTTGGGAATTCAACTCTGGGTCAGAGGCTTTTTTCATTTCTCGGACTTCCAATCCTGCGATTGATTGTATTAATGGTTGAGTCTAAATCACTCTGACATCTGCTCAGGGATGAGTTGACCCTCTTGTGTGTGAAGCTGATGCTGAGCGAAGATTTAGCCAGGCTTGTTGGTGAGGTAGTGTGGCAGAAGAGAGAGAAAAACGGCTAATCACCGTAAGGGCCATGATTATCTGAACAACTGGAAGTAAAATCATCATCTGCAGAAATTAAAATGTTCGAGAAGCAGACAAACCACAGAAGCTACTCCCTTTTCAGCTGCTATCGTTCTTCTCTTTTCTGAGCCATTACCAGCTAGAATGATCTGCTCCAATTTAGTTTTCTAGGTGCCAGTTCAAAAGTCCAATGTCACTAAAAGGTAGAAAATTTCATCAAGTTTGTGGGTAGCATCTTCTCTTTGTGCTGGTTGTTAACCCGTGGGCTGGAGCCGAGTTTGCTGCTGGCTCCTGCCAGAGGTGAGATGATTGCATGGATCGCTTGGGCATCTCTGTGATTACCCTCGTTGTGTGCTGATGAGCCTGCTCTGGCTTCCGTGGCTCTTGCCCAAGCAGGGAGCTACGATTCCACTCTGCTCAAAAAAGTCAGTTTTCTCATGGCTTTTCTCTTGGGCTTCCAAAGTTCGGTTCCTGCCTCCTACCCAGGTCCAGCAGCCTAAGCCCCGCTCCTGAAGGCAAATTCCTGAATGGAATACACTGCTCGGGTAGGTGTCATATCTGTCCACTGCACCTCGTCACTGGGGACCACCAGCAGGATGAGTGCTGTGTCCCATGGCTGCAGACAGACCTCCCCACGGGCTCTGACCATAAGTGGTCATCCCTGGGTCCTCAGCCACTGGGCTCAGCTTTATGAACCCTTCCTTGGGTACTCTCACGTGAGCTGCAGACACCAGATTTGGTACAGAATAGGTGATGCATAAACCCAAAGCTTCCAAATAAACAGGTGGGCAGGGTGCCATTAAGGAGTGATTTTGACAACTCTTCTGTTGTTTCCTGTCAAACTTACTATTTCTAGTAGGCTCACCCTAACTTTTAGATCCTAAGTCTACCAAAAATATCTAATATTTTCAATTCTCAGAATGCCTCATCTCAATATCTTACTGCCAGCTTCCACAGAAGGAAGCTAGCTGTTCATTCTGCCATTCATTCTTCAAACTCTACCAACACACAAGAACTTGGAGATCATCAAGGGTTTAAATCCACCATCTTTTGCAAGAAATGATTTATAACAGTTGGACTTAATGATCTTAAAGGTCTCTTCCAACCAAAACGATTCTATGGTTCCATGATAAAGTGCTGTGGGCATGAAGAACTTTCTGAAAACAGGTCATGCTTGGCCTTGAATAGCGGGCAGCCTGTGGGTCTAACTTTATGAGTTCTTCACGCATGTACGTAACTCCTCAGTAAACAGTCCAGTTGAAGTCAGCGTGACCTGCACTTAAATAACCGGATTGTGCCTCGTATAATAGGCCCTTGAAAGACAAGCTGTGATTCTTCATCCCATCTGGCAACCCTCAAGACCAGTGGAGCAAGCACAGCCGCGCACTTTGTGTCAGTAATTTATTTGTTCATTAGTGCATCCCAATTTGGTCCTGGGTCTCATTTAAAATGATGTTTAAGTGACAGCCGTTCTTCTGATGAGCAGATGTTGCAAATGTTCCTGCCGGTGCGTTGCAGCTTCCGTGACCAGTGCCTGCAGTGATGTCTGCTTCTTTGGTACCTGGCCTTCCATAGAGGATCAGATCATTTTGCCAAAACTTGACAAAACCATAGAACCATAGAATCATTTCGGTTGGAAGAGACCTTTAAGACCCTGGCACAACTTGAGGCCATTTCCTCTTGTCATGTCGCTTGTTCCTTGGGAGAAGAGACCAACCCTACCTGGCTCCAGCCTCCTTTTAGGGAGTTGTCGAGAGTGAGGAGGTCTCCCCGGAGCCAGGGACCAACTTTGGCTGAAATCTCACTTCACTGAATGCAGGACTGTGGACTTCAGTCTCTGATCTTACCCAAAGACTTGAGGGTGACATTTTTCTTCCCTTCATTGTGATGTCTTCCTTCAGTGGTGACCAGCCTGGTGCAGCAAGCCAGCTTTGTCTTTGATATACCTATCTTTGAAGGTTGGGTTTATATTTTGCCTTTGTACAAGCAAGAATACTTCAGTCCTAATAGAGACTGACTCCATGTTGAGTGCATGAAGACCTGGCCACCTGCAACATCTGATACTATGTTTGTTAGTGTCAGCAAAGTGTGGATATGTAGCAAGGGGAAAATGCCCCAAAAGAAAAGAAATGAAGAGGAAAGTCACAGACTGAGCTGACCCACTGGATTTAGGGACATTCAGAGCTTTAACAACCTTCAGCATGCACTGATCTTGACGTTTGTGATGTCAAGCAAAAATAAACTTTCGAGAGGAGAAAGCCTTGCACGTATGATAGACCCACAGTCACAGCTTCCATCTTCTTGATTGCACGGACCTTCCTGATTCCTCCTGGCACAGCAATGACCTCCTCGTGCCAATTACAGCAAGGGGCTCCAGAGCCGGGGCTGCTCTCAGAGCACACCAAGCTGTCTCCAAACAGGGTTTAGCATCTGGGCACTGGGACGTGATGTGCCATGGGACCAGCTGGCTATTTCCAGACCACTGCCAGTTGCTCTGAAGATAACTTTGGATGAGGGATTTAGGCCAGCAGCCAGGAGCAATGGAGACAAGTAGTCACAAAGGAATAAAGAGAGAAAGGCTGCTCTCCTTAATGAGTGTAATAAAACAATAAAAGTGCAATTATGCAGTAAAACTATTGTCATTTCGGGGTTGGAAGATAATGTACTAGGCAATAGTACTCATTTTAGCCTGTGTTTTCAGGCATCTTTTAGCCCCTGACATTATCATTATGTTCTACTATCCCATTCCTGCATCTCTTCATTTTTATGGGTACTGAAGCATTGCGTCAGAAGAATGTCAGATCCCCAAATTCTGTACACTCAGAAGCACTGAATCCCAGCGTGGTGGGGGTTGGAGATGACCTCTGGAGATCATCTCATCCAACCCCCCTGCTCCAGCAGGTCACCCGGAGCAGGATGCCCAGGATCACGTCAAGGCACGTTTGGAATCTCTCCAGAGGAGACTCCACCACCTCACTGGGCAGCCTGGTCCTGTTTTAACTGTAGTTTTTGAACTATTGTGATGGTATCATCATCATCTGGCCTTTAGTAAGCCCATCCTTCAATTTTTAATTGACTTGGGTCTTCTTCTTAACAGTGGTTCGTCTCAAATCCTGGGATGTAGTCGCTGCTTTTCTAAAGGTTAATATAAATCTGTAATGAGAGGTACAGATTAAACACTGGTGACATTCTGTTTTCCCATATTGTGTAGATAAAATATTTACACTTTAACGGGGATCAATTTAGAGAGCAGGTGCAGCTTTGATGTTTACATCTTTTAATCAGCAACCTTAATTAACAAGTTGTTTGCTAATGATTAATCACTCCCACAAATACCGTGTGGATTTGTCAATTTTGAAGTTGCCGGCATCTTGGCTGTCGGGTTTTTTTCACCTTAAGATGAAAAATGACAGAAGATGATGATGATGATCATGTCCTTTCCAGCGCTTGAGCTGGGAAGGTGCAGGAGCAGATGTTTTCCAAACGCAAAGCAGGAAAGCCAGCCCTGGGGCTAAGCATCTTCTGCAGAAACATTATTTATCAGGCTTTAATTCTTTTAATACCACCCTCCCCAGGTGCAGCTTTGCAGGGAGGAGGTTGGGAGTCCTCATTACCTACACCTGTTGGTAGGTCTTCCCCATATAAGTTAGGCTGGGCAGGGTGGGAGATTTTTGTTGAGTGTGGAAGAGGCTTTCTGTGATGTTGGCTTTCAAAATCAGCTCTGCTTAAAGGTTTGTTTTGCTTCTTTGTTGGGGCTTGGAGAATGTTGCTGTCTAGATAGGGAAAATTATCAGGTTGAGGTGTGGTCTGAGCTAGAGGGAAATATTAGAAAGTGAGATGGAAGGAAGGCAGCAAGAGTTGAAGGGGGGAAGAGTTCATGTTAGTACTTAAACTTCTGGGATATGCCCAATTCATGCTATTGTTAGACATTGTTTCCCCAAATAATGCTGCCTGGTGGCTCAGTCTTTGTTTCTGTGTTTTTAACTCTGTGTCCATCAAGGTATGCTAACTGTTGGAGCCTGGATTGCCTAAAAAGGATGGGAGCTATAGCCTGAAGTGTTATTTTCCTTGTGACTAGCTCAGTATGAATTTGGTGACCTTTTCTGGCTCTGGGGCTTTCTTTTGGCCCCGATATTGTTGTGTCTTTGTTGTACAGAACTAAGCCTTTTTTGCATGAAACGAGATTGTGGTTGCGACTTGAAAGCTGCTAAAAATAGCAGAATTGGAGTACGTTTGCCACAAAAATGGGTGTTTCACTTTTTTTTGCAGCATTCCTGAGGGGCAACACAGGCCTCTCTTATTCACTTTCAGAGAGCAAAACCTGCACGTTTTCTTCTCGGTGACAAATTTCTGGGGAAGCTCCCTAAAGATAAACTCTCTGCTGTGCAGGCCATAATGATTTATTTTTGCTATGCAATATCCTGCTTTCTGGTAGCAACGGCGGCGGTTGGAAATTGTCTCTGCCCCAGCAGCATCATTAAGTTTTAATTCACCGCTTCATGGTATGAAGCACTCTGTAGCTTCATTTATTTATGTGAAGGTTTTTGACAGTGATAAAGGTGGAGAAGGCTTTGTCTTCCTAGGCTTTGGGGATGCTCCACGTAAAGCTCATGCGCTGTTAATGACCTGGTTGTTTGTAGCAGTTTGTTAACTCCATCTTATTACTAGCTGGTGAATCTTACAGGTGACCTGTTGAGTGATGAGGAGGTGGAGAGATGATGTGTATCTATTTTTTGGTTTGATATTACTGTGCCTTTCATGAAGTCAATTATAATGCCAAATCAGTGAGGAAATAAGATTTTCAGGTGGCTTTGTGAAATGAGGGCAATATTTCAGAAAAGGTGATTAGGAAATATTTAGAAGAACAAGACACCTTAATAACTGCCTTCAGCAGATGCGAGAGTGTCTGGGTTCCCTCGCAGGTGAGGAATCGATGGCTCTGCAGCACAGCTCTCCTATCGATTGGTGATCTGTGGAGACAAGAGCTTGGCATTTAACCTGAACCTGGTGTGCGAGGAGCTCTCTGGGCTCTGCCTCATCTGCAGCTGCTCTCCAGAGCCACAAGAAGAGCTTCTGCTGCTTAAACCAGATTTTAATTTGCTTGCTTGACAGACCGATAGCAGCTGAATTTGTGAAATATTTAAGGATTATTGGGAACGTGGTGTTTAAGTGTATAACCTGTGCTGGAGACACAGTGCTGAGCTGACACTAATGAGAGTGGGTGAGGAGGAAGCAGGAGACACTGTTGGATCTTTTCATTATTCTGTTATCAATGTGTCTCTTGGCTAACTAGAGCTAATCTGGTATTCCTGGACTCATGAGAAAAACACCATCTACCATGTTCTTGTGCTATGAGCTGGGGAATTAACAATGTTGTCTACCCAACACCTGAAACTACCAGGTGTTATTTCCAGCAGGAAACCACAAACTTAAGCTTAAGAAGGGCAGTTGGCAGCCTGGTGCTGGTTGCCAGTGCTAGGTACAGAAGTGTGTGCATTACATGTGGTCTTAAATTCAGCAAACTTTTCCTTCATACCTCAGCAAGGAGGGCTTCTGTGTGTCAGTGGGGGTAAATATCTCTGCTGGGATGTTTGCTTGACCAACTCATTCTGCTAGTCTAAAGTGAAGTATTTGGGGAAGTAAAGCTGTGCAGTAAGCAAGGGGTTTGAGCTACAGGTAGAGAAGACCACCAGGTGGGTCATGCTGTCCTATCTGCAAATACCACTTGGTGTGACCTTCTCCTGAAAGGTCTGGGTAAAAAGAGGCCTTGCTTTCTCTTGTGAAGGTCAGTTTGAGGGGGTGACTGCATACCCATAGTCTGGCTTTTGCCTGGTGGTGTGGCTCATGGAAAGCTCTTTTAAAACTTTTCCAAGTTGGAGGAGGCAAAAGTTTCTTAGTTATGGGGTTGACTTGGTGAAAGGGGGCTCTGAATGGGGGGGACCTGTGCAACGAAGACATAAAACCAGGTTTGCGTGCTCCCTCCAAAGCAAAGTTCCCTTGTGGAGATGGTCACAACCTACCGCTCTTTATTCTAGGGGAAGAAAAGTGATGTAACATGGTGACACAAACAACATCAGAACATAAACTGGGTGCTGTACGTCTGTTGACTGTGGGTCCCACGGTGAAGGACAAGCTGACTGCTGAACTGAGTGAGCAAAGCACTAATCCTGCTGGAAGGCTGTGTTTTAGCCAGCCTGGCTCCATTGTCCAAGCAGAGATGCAGGTCCCTGATAACCAAAGCTTTAGTCCCTCAACCTGAGCTATCTGCAGGGGAGGGGATTGTTCTTGGAGCATTTCCTTTGTTGAATCACAACAGTCCCTGACAGCTTCGTGGCTGAGATGGGTCAGGTGCACAAAACGGATAAAAGCCTTTGTGGAACCTCCAGTTCCCAGCATCTAACAGCAGCCTCTAGCTATTGTGAGCAGGATTATTCCATACTGACCCTGTGATCTCTGTGTGTGAGGATTTGGTCTGTTCTGAGAGGTCACATGTGAATATTAATTGTCTTTACAGCAAAGACACATGTGGCATTTACAATGTGCTCCTTAGTTTCCCTGTATGATTATTTTCTATTCATTTGCAGTAATTTAAAGATTGATGTGTAGCAATTAAGCCTATAATGAGGCAAGATTTCTTTTCTAAAATGCATATTAAACTCTTCAGTGAAAGTGCACTGAGAGATGGCTCTCTAGATACAGGGTTTCTTTATTTCTCTATTTAACTGCTTTGTCCTTCTGATGCTGACTTTCTCCGTAAACCATTTTGCCTCTGTAATAGACTGAGTCTGTAAAACACGATCTGATGTTCCAAAAGATAAAACTGGAGACTAATTCAGCATGCACTTCTCCAAAATGGGGTGTCCTCATGCAAGAGAGTTCACTAAGGACTATAAAATAATTCTTAGGAAAATCACAAAGTTGTCATGAAAAATAGAAACCTTATATCTGAGTGTCCTGCCAACTTACATTTGCAGAAATGTTTTTTTAAACAATAGTATGTCCAAGTAATAAGTTTTTTGGCATGTTTTATTAGGTATCAATGTAACTGAACAGGGTAGATGCATTCCTGCCTGGCAAAAATATTTTTTCCCATTCCATAAGGCTTGTCAAAATTTTCATGTCTCTTCCTGTTTCATACTTGGAAGAGATGGAGATCTGTCAAAGATTCCTATCCCAGAATAGTAAATAAAGAAATGCAGATGGAACAGGTGCTTTGGCTGGGGTGAGAGCATGAAACCAGGGGAGGCTTAGTTTGGACATGAGGAACAATTTCTTGCTGGCAAGGGCTGTGAAGGGCTGTGCCAGGCTGGGCAGGGCAGTGGTGGAGTCCCC
>JAVSBS010013906.1:0-12562 GCA_033124195.1 Coracias cyanogaster
AAGTTGTAGTCAGGTGGGGGTCAGGCTCTTCTCCCAGGCAACTAGTGACAGGACAAGAGGGCATGGCCTGAAGCTGCACCAGGGGAGGTTTTCATTGGATATTAGAAAGCACTTCCTCACAGAAAGGGCAATTAGATACTGGAATGGACTGAACTGCCCAGGGTGGTGGTGGAGTTGCCATCCCTGGAGGTGTTTAAGGAAAGACTGGATGTGGCACTCAGTGACATGGTCTCGCTGATGTTGTGGTGTTGGGTCATAGGCTGGACTTCATGACCTTGGAGGTCTACGCCAGCCTCAATAATTCTGTGATTCTGTGAACACTGAGGAGAAGCAAGACATGGCTAGATGCATAGGAGGTCTTCTGGAGTTGTCTGCACAGATCATAGAATCATAGAATCCTAGAACGGTTTGGGTTGGAAAGGACCTTAAAGATCATCTAGTTCCACCCACCCTGCTATGGCAGGGACACCTTCCACTAGACCAGGTTGTTCAAGGCCACATCCAGCCTGGCCTTGAACACCTCCAGGGATGGACCATCCACAACAACACAACCTTCTGGCAACAGGCACAATCTGTATATAAAAGTGCTTAAGCCCAACAAAACTTTGTGACTTCCTATATGTGAAAGGAAAAAAAGAAACAAATCCAAAATGTGGCCAAGTATTGGACCTCCCAGGATTTTAGATAATTTCAAAGATCCACTAAGTTTCAAATTTTTTATTTGCAGCTATAACAGACCTGATTACTCTGAATCAGGCATTGAATTCAGACCCACACTTACCAAGGGGCCCCCGAATTCATTATGGTCATAGGCAAGTGAAGGTAACCAATGGTGAGCTCCGAACAGATGTGTTAGAAACGCTAATAGCAATCACAACAACGAGCTTCTCTTAAAACTGCTGAGCTGGTAATTTTTAACCCCTGCAAGAGGGTTAATTTCCCTGCGAGAGAATTTCTGTTGTGATACCTCTCATCCAGTAACACCGATCCTGTGGCAATATATCATAACCAGTAAGGGAAATAGAAGAAACTGGAACAGATGTGATACATCACAATTTGACACAGCCACATGGAAATGTGAAAAATTTCATTGATTTGCCCTCAGGAGCATAGCTAATTTGTAAAGTGCTCCTACTACTAATGCCTTAGTATTCATTCCACATTTCAATAACAAGTAATTACAAGTATAATATTTGGGATTGTGTAATGACAAAACATTTATGAAAAAAAATCAGAAGTTCAAGAAAGCATGAAATTGCATTAATTCAGATGAACTGTTAGTAATTATGCAAGGTGATAAATTGGACTCTAATTGTCTGTAACCATTTCATATATTTAAATACCCCAGCTTCCGTGGTTGTCATTGGGTATTACAGAGCTGTCCTATGCTTGTTCCTAAAATGGACTGGTTTGGAATGAGCAGGTTAAGGAATTTCATGACTGGGACATTGAAATCAATTAGTTGCTCCTTGTGATTCGGTTTTTCTTCCTAACTGTGTTTAAGAAGTTGTTCCATAATCCCAGGAACACTGACCGTGTCTTCACACATCCTGTTGGGCAAGTTAAGCCTACCACTTTACCACTTGCAAAGCAGTTTTATATTTAAAAAACCCCAAACAAGCAGATGTTTGGGTAATGGTGGCGGTGGTGAAATTAGAAGAGATATATTCATTACAATCAGCAATTATGTCAGTGCTGAGCTTTAAAACACTAAGGAAAAAATACTGTGTGGCTGAAAGCATTAATTAGCCTATTAATACAAGTACTTTAGCAGGAACTATTTGTGTGTATCAGTTACAATTCGTTTCTATCTCCATAGATCACCACTTCAGGTAACACCTCATGCACCATTGTGCGTTTGCTTCCCTTCTCTCAGTGGCAGCTCTGTACTCAGGAAAGCCACACTGATGGTCATCCTCATCCAAAACCACTCTTCTTCTCAACTCCTGTTTTTATTGTAATTGAATATCTACATTGAAGACTTGTAGGCCACATCCTTTGCTGTCATAAGCCCACATAACTTCCTTGACCCCACTAGGGCTATTCCTCTCTCCTGAGACCCCGCCTGGAGCACTGTGTTCAGCTCTGGAGCCCCCAACAGAAGAAGGACATGGACTTGTTGGAGCAGGTCCAGAGGAGGGTCACGAAGATGTTCAAGGAGTTGGAACACCTCTCCTATGAGGACAGCCTGAGAGAGTGGGGGTTGTTCAGCCTGCAGGAGAAAAGGCTTCAGGAAGACCTTATTGCAGCCTTCCAGTTTCTGAAGGTGGCCTACGAAAAAGCTGGAGAGGGACATTTTGCAGGTCTGGTCTAGTGGGAGGTGTCCCTGCCATGGCAGGGGGATTGGAACTAGATGATCTTTAAGGTCCCTTCCAACCCAAACCATTCTGTGACTCACACCAGCTGAAAAAAGCTCTGGCCTTCTCCTCAGCCCTCCCTTCAGAGCTGGTAAGGAGCCGAAAGCCCCGTTCAGCCCCAGTATTGCCACTTGCACCAGAGAAAGCCCTGTCATTCTCTAATTCAGCTTCCACAAAACGCCATATGTCTTGCTTGTTCTGAGCACATACCTTCCTTGCTTAGCTCTGCAAACGTTCCCAGCCGAAGACGATGACTTCTTGCCACACACAGCTGAGTCCATATATTTCCACTCTTTACCGTGAAGAATCACTTGTTCATCTGAGCATTTTGCTTAGCCTACGCGACCTCATTATCACATCCAACTGATTAATTGTGCTATACCAATAGCAATCTGCCAACGTGCAGAGTGCTGGAAAAAAAAGAAAAGTTGTTTTTTTGTTAAAACTCGCAGCTGAGAGAGCAATGCAGTGTGAGGGAACTCGTTGTTCATAAAGTGAGATAAACACAGACAAAGAATGGAAGGAACTAGGTGATAATTTATTTATAGATCTCCGCAGAAACACTGAAGTTAGCGAATATACCATCTGTTAAATAGTTGTACTATTCCTAAGTGCATATTAGGAAACTCAATATGTGCCAAACACCTGATCTTAGCGATCTTATTTGATACTCTTTTTGACAAGCAACATTTCTACTTTATTGGATTATGTCATGTTAGGTTACAAAGCTGTGCTAGGTAACAGTGACTGGGAGAAGAGAGTGGCTGTGCTCTGTTGGTGTAAATGCCTGTTCAGGGCAAAGAGAAGTGGTCTTGAGAAGCAGCCAGATTTTCAGAATAACAAGAGCAAAATAGAATATCTGTATTTATGTTCATCTTCAGGTTATTTTTTTTATATATATATATTTAACACATTTTAGATTGCAGTTCATCATTGAAAATACACGCAACCCCATGGGGGAAAATGGATGCACAAATCTTTTGGGGAAAAAAGACCGCTTCTAGCAAAAAGAAACATTATTTCTGATGGTCCACTTCTTTCCTCTCTTTATCACCCTGGGCTACATAACAAAGATAGACAATTTTATAACCAGTTATTGAATCCCATCTGAATGAGGTGTCATAATATTTCATAGGAGATGCTGCCTGCGTGGAGAAAAAGTCCAATAAAGATGACAGAAGTAAGACTGACTCCCCTAATGAGTTATTTCTACTTATTTTGCTTTGTTTTGCTCTTTCAGAGTATTTTTTTTTAATATACAATGATTCTTTATCAAAGAGACATTGAATAAATTCCTTTTGAACAATTATCTATCAAAATCAACTCCAGATAGAAGAAAAAGATCACTCTTGTTTAGGCCTACTAAGTTTTGGGGGATGGGGGTTTCTAAAAGATGCAGAGTGATAAAGACCTCAGAGTCAAGCACTAGAACGGACTGTCTAAAGAAAATGTCTATCCTAGAGGTCTTCAAAAATGGGTTCAATAAGTATCTGTTAGGAAAGACATAGCATACTTGTACCTGTCATGGGCCAGACAGATTAAATGACCATTTATGTGCCTCCAAATCTACTTTTTTATACCTGTGATTCACTAGTAAGCACAACAGGATGAAAATCTTGCCAACGCTAGAAGTTGAGCTGCTATAAACATGCTATGAAAGGGGTCAGACACCTGCATCCAGATTTTGATACTCCATTTGAGGTTGAAATGTGTAGATTAAAAAGGCACAGTCAACCTCTTCCCCACATATAATAAAAAATAGCCTTGCTAACTATAAAATAGTGGATCCCATAAGAGATCTAGTAGTGCTGCTTTATTATTATTTAAGTCAGGGATGCTTGGTTTTAATAGAATCATGTTTTTAATGGAGTCATGGTTTTAATGGAGAAGCACAGACAGGTCACACCGTCTCTAAAATTAGAGTAAAATTGATACCATGACATATTGTGTCATTAAATTAAGAATTGCTGCTAGCAACTTCTTTCCTTCCAAAATCTATTCCAATTCCAGAATAAACTATTACATAGTTAATTCTCAATTGTCACAAAAACCTTGTGCGACTGCTGCACTGCACTTCTTTTTTTTCCCTTCCTTTCTCAAGTGTCTCATAACAAGCGAAATTTGGTTCTCAGCAAAAAAATAGGCCTGATTCACCATAGCGGAATGCATTGGAAAGCACTAGTTAAACTACAGATATTTTCCATACTGCCCAATTTTATTTTTTTTTTTAAACTCCATTTCTATCTAGAAACTGCACAATTTGTACTAGCAGCTCAAAGAAAGCCACAGGAAAGGGAAATGTTACCATTTTTGTTGCTAGTGCCTGAATCCTAAAAGCTCTGAATGTTTTTCACCTCTCCAATCTTTTTTAACGTAATAAATGGGAAAATTCAAGGGTTTTTTTTTTCTCCATCCAAAGCTCGCCCCTTCTCCCAAAACACTCCACCTCAGGCCAGCCAACCCGAGCACATCCCCACCTAATGTCTTGACAGTTGTCCCAGAGGCCACTTTTCCACACGAGTATTTTGCGCTGGCTTTTTCCTTCTCAGAAAACACTTAACCCACAGGAAAGATAGATAAAGCTGATAGATTTTCTCAGACTGAATTTTCGAAACAGGTAAATAAATCCACATATTCAGAGACTGGACCAGTAGATAATTCTAAGTATGAATCCAAACTCTAGTTAGTCATATTACATCCATCCTCCGTTTTCTTTTCTAATTAACATTACAGGATGGAATGAAACTATTTTTTCTTTCTTTCTTTCTTTTTTTAGCCTTTTTGGTTTGGTTTTGCTTTTTTTTCCCCCCCAAGACTACCCAGACTGCAATGCAGAGATCTAGCCAGCAGGCAATTAAAAGAACATCAGAGTTTAAAACACTTTTCCAGTGTATTGACAGGTACCATCTATTGTGGCTGTGACAGCACAAGGAGGTGCTACAGCTGCCTGATTCAATTCAGTCATCTCTGAGTAGACAATGTCTTCATAGGAGACCAATATACAGGAGATGAAGAGGAGGAAAAGAAAAATTAACTGTGTAAAGTTCAACTAAGGGGGAGAAAATTGATATATTGACATAAATAGCTGAGCCTGTAAAGGGAGTAATCATTATTGCTTCGACCAACGAGAACTGTTTCTCTATTGAACTCTGCATCAGGTAGTTGTTCAGCTGATGAAAAAATGGAACAATTGTTTGAAACAAGAATCTGCAGCAAGGTAAATAAAATAAGCTTAAGGCAAGCGGTATACAACACTATGGTATAGAGAGTTTTAAGGGGAAGCTGATATTATTTTTTTGTATTAAAATGTATTTTGGATGTATTTCAAGCAGTCATTTCCCAAAGTACTCTGACAAAAGTAGTAAGTCTTCTCATTGGGATGAGAACTGGATCAAAAAGTAAAGAATTGTTTTTTTAAAGTACGCCTATTGTGTCATGTTTTGTAATTGAATCAAAGGAAATGAGACTGATAGTACTTCCACATCTCAGTGAAGTGAGAGAACACAGAGGAGATTGGCTGTAGCGTTAGATTCAGTAAATAAATAAAAATTAATAGCCATAAAAATCACTTATGGGAGATAGGCACGCACATGTTTATAGAGGAGATTTCCCTAAACTATCACAGGTTTTCCTACGGAAAGTATCATTTTTTTTCCCCTTTAAAACCAGGGCTAAAGTTAATTCAAGCCAATTAAAGCATATCCACTTACTGCAGCCAGCTTTAGGCCAGAATACAGTAATTAAGAATACAACATCCTTTTTTCGTCATTTAAACACACACTGTGGGAGTCCTGATGATGTTTAATTATCACTTGTATATATAGAAGAGCACACCTGCTTTTTATTTCTATTTAAAAAAAGGGGAAACGATACAAAACGGGTTGTTTTTATTCCTACTGCTGTAGAATAAGAGTCTAATAAGCTCCAAAAAAAGATTAGAAAAAAATCATGGAATAATACCCTCTCTTTGCAAGTAGCAATTGTAAGTACAAACTCAGAGGGTTATCATGTAACTGCTTTATGAATAAGTATCTCATGATTGCCAAAGGACGAGATACTAGGTTGGGTGAGCTATTTTTCCAGCCAGTATGCCAATTCCCACACTGAGATTATACGTTGCCATTGAATACATGAATATGTTCTGGAGTTACATTAGCATTGCGCACCTTGGGATACAGTTGGGAATAAAACTGACGGATAATAACTGGGTCTTGTTTTCTCCTTCTCCCTCAAGATCTTGAAAATTTTGAAACGAAAACAAGAAGCACGGTGTCAGTCAGAGAAGGACAAGGAGTGGTGCTGCTCTGCGGTCCTCCACCACATCACGGAGGTATGATGAAGAACTCTACGTTGTGTGCAGCCTGAACATCAACTGCTATAGCTCAGGAGGAGCAGCCTATGCAGTTCCCCGTCTGATTAGCACCAGAATTTATTTGTGCATGAAATGTATGAGTTTACAACAAATTTGGGCTTTACTTCTTTAAAAGCCACTGGAGTTTTCACTTCTTTGGGGGCCCTTTTTTATTACCCTGTGATTACTTGAGGGACTAGAACATGTCGTTGCTCTTTGGGTGTGACACAAGCAAAGAAAGCATGAAGGTCTCAGAGATTGTCTCCTGACATAACCAGTTATCTCAGCTGCTTCACCCATACGGAATGGCAGAAGAGCAACCACCAGCAGTTCTTTCGACATCAAAACCACTTCAGGTCTGAAGGGAATGACTATTTTCCCTTTTACTGCTTGCTGCTTCAATGCTATAACTCGAATCCTGCATTAGATTTTTCATCTTCTGCTCTTGAGTATGATTCTATCCCTCCAGATAATCATAAAACTTGTAGAAAAATGCAGGTTGGAAGGGGCTTCTGGAGAGGTCTGATTACTTGGGGTTGCTTGATGATTTTCAACACTTCAGGTAAAGAATGAAAAAGTTTTCTGGGGAATCGATTTGAGGGTGCCTTGCATCTGCTGCTGTTGCCTACTATTGCTCCTCAGCCATAAAGCATTTTCTTGAGGTCTTCCTTTCTAGATGAGCTAAAGTCTAGGTGAGATGCAATGAAGCAGTAAGGTATTTAGTATGATATTTCAGACTTCATCTAAGACAACCTTAAGTATGGGGTGCAATTTTCCTTTTCCCCATTTTTGTAGATGTATTACCACCTCCAACATCAGCATTTACAGTGACACAAAGGCTTGAACACGTATGTACGCTGCTGTTACAATTTTTTATGAACACTTTTTGTACCTAACAGAAGTGAGAAGGTCTTGAGTAATCTATTGGGATTTATTTCCCCTCCCCAACATTAAACTCTTGCAAGTTTTGAGCCATATACATTCACAAATCTCCTTCAAGGGTGTTAGAACCCAGATCAAAATTGCTTCAGATCTTTTGATGTCTGAAGTAAGAACTATGATTTCCTAACATAACTAGCTGAAGATGATTGGAAGTTGTACCCTGGAAAAGCAAATGTATAATAAAGGGAAAATATCAATAGCGTGGTGTTGAGGTTTAGGGTCCGTCCACAAGACCTACAACAGATGCTCTCCGTTAACCCCTCTTTTCCCCTCCAAATAGAGGAAGAGAAGAACATAAGGGAGAGAGACTTATTGTTGTCCCCCTCCCCTCCTAAATGGGAGAGGAAGGGAATGAGAGAGAGGCTTTTGGATTAGAAAGCTAAAACAGCTTTAATGAAGATAATAAAATGAAATATATACAAAACCAGCATTGAACCCAGCCTCCCTCTGATGGCAATTATGTCACCATCACCACTGAGGCTGGGGAGCAGGCACAGGCAAAGTCCCAGACTGGGCTCAGCAACTGACAGGAACTGGGTTCAAGAACACAGGAATCAGGATCAAGAGCAGAATGGACAGAATCCTCCCTGGATGCCAGCCCCTGACGAGACGGGCAAAGAAGTGTCACGAAGGCAGAAGGCCAAGGGAAGGCAGGAGGGCCGAGACCCTCATGATCCCTCAGCTTTGTACTGAATATGATCTATATGGGATGGAATCCCTCGTTGGTCACTTTAGGGTCACCTGTCCTGGCCGCTCCTCCACACAGGCACGGCCTTTCACTTTCTACACCCCCCGTACACAAGAGTTAGCAGTGACCTTGGTCTGCACACACCAGTCCTTGGTAGTAACTCCAGGTATCACTGCTAGAAGCAGACGCTGTCTGCAAAAACACGCTGCGAGCTTCAGAAAGTGCAGTTAGTTAGCAGAGCCTCAGATGAAAAGTAAAAATCACTGGAACAGAATTGGTTTGGTTCTGACTCAAACCAGGACATATGGTTACCAAATTGCCTTGTTCTAGACTGAAAGAATCAGCTGCTCTTAGGTGACTCCTGTCCTGTTTTTGGCAGGAGTGACCACACATGCACAGGAGCTGCAGATTTCTGTGTGCTAGCACCAACGGCCTGCTCTTAACAATGTTTCCTCAATCCTTCTTAAAAAAACCCCAGAGTTATAAGACAAATTCCCCTGAGAAGGTAAATAGTGATCTATAAAGAGGATGAAGTATATCAGAGACGTAGAAAAAAACATCAATCAATTTAAAGCCCGCAAGTCTTGAACAGAGAGGAAATGTCAGTTCACTTAGTGTTTACAGCCATATGAAAGAAGTATATAATCAAGGAGATGAAATGAAACCTGGTCCTTAAGGGCAGAAAAGGCTTGAAAGAGTTCCTGAAATGTATCAGTGGGACAGACAGAAAGACAACACATCCATCCTTGAGTCAGTGAGCTATATATTTTCCTCTTGCTGTAGGGTAAAATTACAATTTGACAAATAGGAATAAGCAGAAAAAAAAAACTATTCAGAACAAATAAATAGTTAACAAGTGAGTTCACCCCAGATTAATTGAACTGACAAAATGGTATCCACGAACAAACACTTTGCCACAGTGTTTTTAAGCTGCAGATGTGAGCTGTTGACCAATAGGCCTAAAAAATACATTATCTGAACTAACAAATCTCTAGAGAGCAGAAACTGAGTTCTTTTGTCATTTATATAACTCTGGATCATAAATATAGTGTGTATGCCATGGGGGTGAAGTACACAGTGTGAACTCGGGTAAGTTGTCTACTATCTCAGGATGCTTAGGAGGTTGTTTTTATTTTAAAAGATTGTCAGTTTAGTTGTTTTTTAATTGAAACCCTTGCCTCTGACTCACAAATCCTTGTATACAGCTTCCATTACAAGTAATGTGTACAATACTTTAAATGTGACCAGAATTAAATCACAAGGAATGTGGAAGTTATACCATACCAGCAGGAAAAGAGCTGCCTTTCCTATAAAATTAACATGAGTAAGACAATACAAGCTGAACAGAGCGTCCTATACACTAGGAAACAAAATTGCTTTCAAATTTCCCATCCAGCTTAGCAGCTACTGCCTATAACCAACACAGCCTTTTTGCCAGTGTGAGCACTTCCAGGGAAAGAGAAGTTAACTGTCCAGGTAGAAAACACTGACTATGCTCTTGGAAAGAAATTATCCATGTCCTTGAAAAGACACCCAAGGGAGCCAGAGCAGATGGATGCAGCCCTTCAGGCACTCCTTCCTAGGGACCAGCTGCTTCTTTCACCAGAATGAGCAACTTAACAGACCTGGCCCTACCCATACATCCCAGAGAAGGAAGAGGAACATGGTTCTGATGGCTACTGGCTTTGTTGTCCTTTGACCTGAGGGAAGACAGGAAAACTCTGTATAGCAGTTGTTCAAAGCAGCCATCATTAATATAGTTATTTTGGAATAGGATGTACTAGGTAAAGCCTCCTGCCTTCCTACCAGCCTAGAAAATCTGTATCTGCTTCTCCTACTAGTAAAAGAGGAGACAGAAGGGCAAGAATTTAAGAAAGCAAGGAGGTTTTATTAATTGAAGTTTCTTCCCATGTAACATCAAGAAGTAGGAATAGATAGAATGGGAGCTCAAGAAATATTTCAGACATTTTACGGTATCTACAGAGATGTTTCACTTCTCTTTCTACCTCTCCCTACAGAGACAACACATTGCCAAGCTTAGCTAGCCCTATACCCCAAACACTCTGAAGATAAACTCTCTTAGGTTCACAGGAAAGCAAGCTCTGCAGATATCATTAGGCCGCTCAGCTCTTTAATATATGCTGTGGGTACTTTTCCATGTTCAAAATATATTTAAAATATTTAAAGCTGAAGTTTAACCAAACTTTGTTTTCTTATGTAGCTGACAAGAACAGCTGAGTTACTGCTTTTCACTATACATTCTTCTTAACTGAAGCTGCACTAATAACCTATTTTTGTTATACGAGAGATTTTACGCTAATAGGGGATAGAGAACATGCCGTGTAACTATGGCATAAACAAAACATAAAAAGTACAGAAGGGTTACTCGGACAGCTTCCACATCAGCTTTAGACCTTTCATTCTTAGGGAACAAAAGCCTTGCAGAGATGTTAAAACTGAAGTATTTAGCACCAGAAGAAAGCCTACTCTGTATTGCCATGAAAAAACACCACCACTTTTAGTGAAGATCAAACATAGGAATGAAAGAAAAATACCCATTTTTTAAAAGTATTGCTTGTATCTTGGCTCAAGAGAAACATTAAAAATTTGCTACATTTAATGAACAAAACCCCCCCCATAGCCTCTAATTAGCTTTTGAAAGCAAGAGCAAAGCTGCCCCACATTACCTGACCCAGCCAAAACCCCTCATTTGTTCCTCCAGCTCCTCCTTGCCTATTTATGCGGTGGCCACTCTCCAACCTCAGTTGTTGTTATTTATGAGGCTCATTAACACACTTTATAAAGTTCAGCCTGTGACTTTCCTCTGCTTGTTAGTGAGGCTCTGGAGTGCAGGGGTGGGCAGGTAAGTTGTATTTCTTTCTCTGAGATGTGTCTCTTCTCTAGCCTAAGTTCTTTAAGTCAGCTGTTTTTACTCCTCTATAGTTAACATGTAATATTATTTTCTTACCAAAATATAGTGCTTTGCGTAGAGTGAGGAGACAGAAAAAAGCACGTAGGAAGGAAGTTGGAAGAAACCTTTGTTTCTGTAGCTATAGATGAGCTTGACCTAACTGTGATTAAGAAGCTGCTGCCTAAATGCTAATGCTTGACACAAGACTATAGGGTGGACTGTTGTTCATTTGTTTTCTTAGAAGCAAGCCTGATACACGGCCTGCTCCCTTCAAGTTGGCTCCCTGCAGAGCTTTAAGGAAGTTGCTAATCTTGTTAGGAGCAGCAGGATTGTTCCGCATTTGCATTTCCTTGTGTATAAGAGCTGCCAGGCTTTGAAGCTGGGATGCTGAGTCTGTAGGCTTTTCTCTATGCTGACATTAGAAACACAAAACGTTCTTAAGGAAGTAGGAGCCCTATAGACTTGCTTAGCCAAATCCTCAGCGTATGGGTGGGGGAACATGCCCACCTAGCAGAAGGGTAGGGAAGGAGTTGTACATTGGGAGCAGGCAAGAATAGGAACCTGGGTATGTGGAGAAGGTGGGGTGAGACACGCGGTGCTGCCTTTTATGTAAAAAGAGTCTTTGACTTCTGCCCCGGGTTGTTTCTGCATTTTATATTAAACCGTCTACTTGATAAAATGCATATTCTTAAAGTGAAGGGTTGAAGTGTATCTCCCTTTATAGAGCTGAGTGCCTTAGTCATGGGTTTAGAGTCTCTTTTTTTTCTGCTCCTATTTCTCAGTGCTTCTATGAATCTTTAATCCTTTCCTGCCAGCTCTGGCAGGAGGGGGAGAGTCTCCTCCCTGAGCCCAGCCTGTAGCTGTTCTGCAAAATAAGCAGTATTGATTTGAATTTGCTTGGGCAGAGGAAAGCACTGAAATGTTATATTCCCTAGACTAGTATATCAGGAGTGATTATCAGCTGCTCTTCTTCCTTCTCAGCTGTGCTCTGGAAGAAAGTGCTCACAGCTGACAGGAGTAGGCAATGCTCTCCTGCCTGGCCAAGCTCTGCACTGGCCCACCAGGCAGTGCTTGGCTGGAAGGTGAGGTGGAGTTAACCTTCTTTTGGGATGAAAGGGGAGACAGACATCATGTAGTCATGTGCCTTGGATTAAACAAACCCAAACCCACCTGGCACTGCAGTGCTGATAAAGTAGATCCTGCTCTGGCACGTGCATAATGAAGTCAGCAGTCCGATTTTGGTCCCCACAGGACAAGAAGGACATTCAGGTGCTGGAGCGGGTGCAGAGAAGGGCAACAAAGCTGGTGAAAGG